>VZRF01001220.1:154425-198488 GCA_013396875.1 Vireo altiloquus | reverse complement strand
AAAAAAAAAAAAAAAAAAATCAACTCTGTTTCAATTTCCTAGTTCAAATTAGAAAACAGGAAGCTGGACCAACATCTATAGCCTGAAACTAAAGTTGCAATCCCCAGCCCCCAGACACAGGCTACAAGGGTCCTAATAGACACCACAGCGATGTCTAACAATGACAGCCGATGATATGGTCCGAGCAAACAGGCACACACCCTTGCTTTCATTACTTTCACCAGAAAAACATGTTTATAATGCTCAGAAGCAGTCAAAAAGAAAGGGAACCTGATGTGGCAGGCGTTTTTTAAGGGTGTAATCCTGCATACCTGAAGAGCTGCTCCCCCCTCCATCAGGGAGCCACGCTAATGAGGCTGCTTCTGCTGGGCACAGGCTGATGTCAGCAGCTGTCAGCCTGTGCAGGTGACAGGTTTTAGTTCAATGCAAAGGAAATAAAACATGTCAATAAGAGTACTGTACAGTCAGGCTGCAAAGGCTGGTTTAAAATCCACAGTTACAGCAGGAGATGTGGCAGTATTTTAGCGAAATCTGGCTGGCTGTTGCACACTGAGCCTACTGTGTATTTATAATAGGGGTAATGTTTTCACTCTATGCAGAACTATAAGCTAATGGGAAAAAACCATTTAAAACTTGTCTGATTATCTTAATGAACGCTACAACCATGCTGGAAAATGACAATGTTCATGACACAAGGCTTCATGAGCTGGAGCTGAGACAAGCAGATTAATGGCTCCTGTTTAGTAGAAAATGAGCTAATTTGTATAAACTACTGGCCAACAAATGAAGTTTTGCAAATCTTGCTAAGAAGGAAATATATTCAAAACAAGAAGTGGTTTTTTGGTACTTATGACTGTAGGAACATACAACATTCATCAGCTGGTGATACAGTACAGAGGTCTCTCAGATGTTTGTCCCATCAAACCATAGACACCACGTTCCTGATGTGCTTGCCATAGGTAGGCCAAGTTAGAGTCCCTCACAACCTGATTAAAACAATGAAGCTTTAAGAGACAGGAGAGCTCCTCGGGGTTCTGAATTTCTTTGTGCTCTTTCAGAGCAGATATAAAGCACCAAGGATCTGAATCTCCCTCTGAAGTGTCTGTGGTTCTCCATCTGCTGCAGGGAGCCTGCAGTTATCAAGGTCTTAGTGTAGGCACTGCAGAGAAGTGTCTAAGCTTCAGATGAATTAATCCATCCTCCTTCCTCTTCCATGGCCAGGCTTTGAGCAAGCTTCTACCCTCAGCAGGGGAAGCCTTACAAGCTTTACCAACATATCTCAGTGTTGGAAAATATTCCTTGCAGTTCAGAGGAAGCTTGAACACACTTTAGAGTTCACTCATCTTTTAGAAGGACTCCTAATTGCTGCTGTGAGCTGGCCAATCTGACTTCCCTTTGGAGTAGCTGAAATTTTTCTTCCTCTGCTCCTGGGCATGATGTTAGGGCTGCACCACTTGTCCTCCTTTCAGGCAGACAAGGACTTGTGACAGGCAAATGTAGTGTTTTGTTTACATCTTTTCCTTCTATGAGATAAGGATTAGAAGAAAAAGCAAAGCAGGCTCACATGGAATGGGAATCCTGCCATCACAAAACTTTAATTTGGGTCATATGGGACTCAGAAAAGATGGTAGCTGAGCAGTACTCATCCTTTCATCCAAATTTAGGGCCTTTTAAGCAGTTAACAGCTGCTTTTCAGCTTTGGCTACAGCATCTCTGGTCTCTAATGATCCATTTAGTTCTACAAACATGCAGGAAGGCATATAGAGCATGACACATGTCAGTAAAAAAAAATAACATGCAACAATGTGTTTACTAGGTCAACTTCCTGCTGGATCAAGAGTGGCTTTAAGCAAATGCAAAGGCAGGTGAACACTGAAGCATTTGGACAGAACTATAGAGGGGGTTAGTTTCAGCCCCATAGGCTAAGACTTTGCATTGCAGCAGTGATTTGGGCTTATTTTCTTTTTTTTTTTTTTTTTTTCTCTGCTGTGCTTATTCTTCAATGTTCACAGCAGTCCTTTGGCATTCAGCAGGCAGAAAACCCAAAGACTACAGCTGTGCTTCCAGCTTGTTCCAAGAACTCTGCTTGGCTGAAACTAAATTACAATGTTTCGTAAAATTGGAATATCCTCTTTCCATCGCATCCCTCACAAAAACCAAAGTGACATGCCAAGAAGCCCAAAAGACTAAAACCAAACAAACACATTCTAAAATAACCCTATCTGCTACCAAAGCAGCAGCAGCACATGCTGTTCTGTATCTTGAAGCTGCTGAGCAGCTGTAATTGTGAAAGTGCAGAGTCAGGTCACCCTCTCCAAGCTCCCGTGTGACAGTAAAAACCTTCTCTCACTCCACCCTTCATCCCTAGAGAGTTCATCAGGCAAGAGCCCTTTCTAGCACCCAGAGAACGTGTGGCCAGGGGGAGGGGCCAGCTAGTTGACCTCTTGAGGTTCAGCTTACGGCCTCCACCCATCCTTGTCTTGATGATGGTAGCTAGAAGCTGTTATTGTTGGGACGATTTAGAAAGCCCTTTTCCTATAGAAACTTGAAAGTCACATTAAGAAGCCTGTCTTTAAGGCACAAGTTCCTCTCAACTCCTGAAATATGTGGTTACACTTGATTTGACAGTGAGACTCTTATTTTGGCTCCCTTGTTAATAGACACTGTAGCAATGTCAAACAACACAACCACACACTACTTCTCCACTGCTATACAGAATGCACACGTAGGGGGTCAGGATTCAGGTTGCACAGGTAACTGCAAAACTGGCATTTTCTAACTTTGACTTCTTGTTTTCTAATCTAAATAACGCTATTAGTGCAGAGGAGTTCTATACATAATTGCAATGGTAGAGGGAGGAATCAGGGCCCCATTGAGCTGGCATTATACAAATATACAAAAGATGGCCTTCTTGTAATCCACAGGAGGACTTTCAGCCTCTCCCAAAGCAAGAAGTCTTTATACATGACTCAGTGACAGAATGTGGTGGTATTGTACAGAAAGTGGTTTTATGGCTCTGAAACTGCCCTAGTCAGAAAATCTCATATTAACTTGTTAGTCATCCTGAACAAAATTGCTTAATTTGTCAGTGCTAATGATCACAGAGTCATCAAATTATTTAGGGTGGAAAAGACCTTTAAGATCATCTGGTCCAACCATTAACCCAGCACTGCCAAGCCCACCACTAAACCATGTACCCAAGTTCCACATCCACATGTCTTTTATATCTCTCCAGGGATGGTGACTCAACCACTTCTCATGATTGGCCTTTTGAAATTTTTACCCACTAACTTTAGACTCTTTCATAATATTGCTGAGAAAAAGTCAACTAGGATGGCACAGGGTTTGCCATGGAAACACAGTGATTTGTCATAAGCATAATTGGTCTGATGTCACTGAACTTCCATCAGAGATGACACGAGAACTGCCTGCTAGAGAGCTGCCAAACAATGGTTTTCAGGAAGCAGCTTCCCCAAACAGTAGCAAATGAAGGCAGAAGGCAAGTTGTGAACTAGCTGATGAAAATCATCATTCTAAAATAACAGCATCTTGAAGGTTGTTAAACAAGTAAAAGTGTAATGAGAAGGGCTTGTCTTCCAGTGATAGCATGTGATCATTCCTGGTCAGCAGTGAGGCTTGGTATTTATTAGCAGCAGATAACTGCTATTGCTGTCTGTGCTATTGCTTTCTCCTTGAAAGGAATTTGGGGTAGCAGCTGTATGTATCAGAATCAAGTGTGCTTCTTTTGCAATTCTTTGCATTTCTAATGAAAAAAAAAAAAATAGGTTATATGCACTGGAGATCTAGATAGAGCTGAGCAAAGTTGGAAGGAAGAAGACTAAAAAGAAGAAAGGTGTCCATGTGGCTAGATTATTTAAAATCACCAGATCTGGAACTTTAATATCTTTGTAACTCAATCCCCTACCCAGAGTACTCATTAAGTACATGAGCTTTTTCAATGCTGATTACAAAGAGCATGTAAGTAAGTAGAAAGAATGAGACAACATGGCTAAGAACTGATGGACAGGGCTTTAATCTTCAACAAACATGCTAAAGTTCTCTAATGTCCATAAAACACTAAGCCCCTGATTTCTGTAACTCTGAATGTAAATTCAGAATCATTGTGCTGAGGTTTTAGATTTGGACAGGTTTAGCACAGATCAGAAACATCCTTAAATTTTTGTGTTTTGTTAAGGAAAAAAGCAAAGGTCATTAGAACACAATTCATATTGACATTAGGAGCTGGCAGTCCAAAGGGCAGAATCAGGTCTGTGGTTCCAGGGCAAACCAGTGCCGCCTGATAGGGTTGATCACTCAGTGTCCAGTGAAACTGAATTTAACTACACAGGGAATGTGGCTCTCGTTTTAGTACCTGCTCCATGAAATCCTCCACAGAGGTACAGCTTCCCCTCCACGGAGCCTGCACTGGTAGAGTTTGTTCGTAAGGACAGAAGGGGAGAAGGCATAGGGGGTCCATCCCTCCAAAAATCTCCATCAGGGTTATAAATCTCCACTGCATCGAGACATTTCCGTGTCTGTCCTCTGTCATAGCCAAGGCACCCAATTCCTCCTGCAAAAGAGACACAGGTCAAATGTAGCAGTCCCACTTTCTGCTGAAAAATAGATTGCTGGCTGCATTTTCTGTTTATGTCTTCTCATCTCTCACTCTTTCCTCTTTGCAGCTTCAGAAGTTTGTGAGAGAACACAAAGCAGAAGCTACAGAACATTATCCACAAGACACCAAAGCAAGATCCTTTCTGAAGTCTTGTATCAAAGGAAGGACAAGCAGCATGTCTTCAAAACATAAAGGTATTTTGTTTTGCCTTCTTCCCATATGGTAGAAATTGTCATAATTATTTGTTCTATTTGCTGGACAAATTGCAATGGATCAAAACCTGTTTTTCAAATACAGGTGGTTGGTGGATTTGACCCTCACACATGTTAACCAACAATCACTTGCATTTGTTGGTTAATTTTCTTCAGTAAAAGAAAAATATTACACCTATATATTAAGGCAAATTACACCTATTTCTTAAGGCAAATCAACTTCCAGGAACAAACCCATCCAACACGCAGGACTGCCAGCTGAGTTATCAGCAACAAGCCCTACTGCTGAATGGCTAATTAGGATGCTTGAAGTCAGTGTGCAGGACTGAAACAGATCCCAAATTTCTTTCACTGGGGCAGGCTGCAGATGTACCTGAGATCCCCATGCATGCTGGAAACACTGTACCCTGATGGTACTTTGCAAACTCTGCCTTTCCAAATCCCTTCCAGTGATCAAATCCACATTTTGAATTCACAGCCTTTGGTTCTCTGGAATTAATATGCTGACGTCCCTGTGCAGGTTTTCCATCTGTGCCAGTGGACACAATACCCTGTAATGAGCACTGATGGCATTCTTTTGTGCATGTGTGTGTTTGTGACCACTTTTAAACATAAAATGACTGCAGTAGGCAAGTCATTTCCACAGGGAGGCTGGCATTCCAGATACACGTTTAGGGCTGCTCAATTGTGCAAATCCAAAATGCTTTGTAAGCATGTAATTATGCCCTTGCATATGCAAAGGGGAAGGACTGCAAGTGCAACCTGTGCTGGTTCAGCTGCTTTTAAAATATATCGCCCCTAGTGCTGTTAAGCTGGTCTGTCCTGGAAATGAGCCCCTAGTGCTCCAAGTTTTACTTCCATATAATTTTCCATCTACCTCTTTGAATGGGCAGTGTTATTTTTTAAATCTTCTATGCATTCTCCAAAAGTGTTTGCAAGAGGCAGCTACCTATAAATGGGGACCGCAATGCTCCAGATTTGCTAACTCTCTATTCCTGATTTGCTAGATCTGTATTTTAGAGTCAGACATAGATAATCAGTTAAACCTCCATCAGAGCAGCAAAATTAGAATAAAATTCAGTGTCCATTATCATCACCAAGATGTTTTCCTCTGGCTGAAATTAACAGTATTTGATTTGGTTCAATGTTTGAATTTGAAAACCTTCACTGAGTTTTGTTTTCAGCTCCTTTTTGCAGCACAGCAAATCTTTACTTGCCTCAATACCTACCAGCAAGGCCCTTGCAGTTTGTGTTAGGTACACCTTAGTGTGTGCTTACACTAGGCTGGCATCCAAATGTGTTCAGTATTACCTTAACATCCTCAAGTAAAGCAGAATTTGCTCTGATGGGCTCCTCCTCTGAGGCTTGATTCACCTAAGGGAGTTGAGGTAGGGATTAACTGTGGTCATGGAATTTTGCTAATCATTTCCATGCCAAAAAGGGAAGTATCACCCTACTGAGCCTTTCTTATAATGGAATCTCACTGAGCTATTCCTTGGGGTATTTCAGAATTCAGACATTTACTTACTGTATTGTTCTTTATGTCAGAAGTATTATCCTCTCCTGTGCAGTCTTTTCCACTTCTCCTTAATGCCTCATTAAAGAGGTGCCACTCTTAGGACAGCACAATACTCCCCAAAATTTATCAAGGAATGTTTTAAGAGCTAATCAAAATTTTTAACTGATAAGGCTTTTTAATTAATTGCTTGTCTCGTAGGGTTTCTGATTGTACGGATTCCATTGGCAGATTCACAGAGTACAGCATGCAAGACAATTTGCCACCAGTTTATGTACAATCCGCAGACTGCAGTGTAATGGAGAGAGAGATTCTCAAGCCAGTTTTAACTGGGATATAAATAGCATTAAAACTCCCCACAGACTAAATTGACCCTTTCAAAATACAGCTTTGTAGTGCCAAAGATGGATGGCCGCTGGTTATCAAGCTAGATATTTTTAAATTAGCCCAGGTGTTACTGGACCCCACTGAAGAATATGCACTCACCCAAAAGAAAAGTCTTCATCTGAAAAATGAAAAAGGTCCTTGTTCAATCAGAGGAATAAATGGTGCCAGTTCGGGAATGCATGCAGCATGTCAGAAACCAATAACTTTGCTGACTGCCTTATTATTTCAAGCGAGGAGGGGGAGGCGAACAAAATAGCCCTGAACTTTTCTAGAAGCATAATAGCTGTTTATTTCTTACTATGTTTTTATTGTAGTTTTCTAAATAGAGTAACTGTGGGGTGTAAGTTCAGAAAGAACACAGATGATCAGGTACAAAACTGACACAGCAGTCAGTGACTTTTTGCAGAAAAACCTCACAACCATTACCTGTTAATGAAGACATTCAACTGCCAGTCCAGGGGATCCACCACCAAATATTTTTCCTGTATAGTCATTAAAAAAGTAGCTTTCCAGGACCTATTGGTGCATCTTTTCAAAAATTTTAGAGCTACTACATGTTTTCAAGCATTTATGAAACCTTGATGGGGTGATTTAAGCAACTTGTATTTAGCCTCCTTTAATCCTGTCTTTATCAGAGATGGTCCTGAGGGTACAAAATATCTCCATTTTATTTAAACCCTGCACAGCTATTTCAGCTAAATCCAATTTCATATTCAATTTACAAGAGCAAAACTAAGTTCTCAGCAAATAGACAGGAAAAAGGGAAAATTCAGAGGGGAGTAAAATTTAATTTTCAAGCTTAGAAAAAGAGCATTCTGGAAAACAAGAAGTCATGAGCTTCAACCTCCTCTCCTAAAGCAAAGCTAACAATGAAACGTTGCTAACAAAGGATCTGAGGATATCAGGCTCTGAGCACTGCTTTGCCATGTTCCCAGATGCAGTAGTTGAGAATTACTCCTGTGAGAAAATATATTTCTTCCTCTATGGAAATGGATGTCTCCAGACTCTTTCCAAAGAACTGAATAAAAAAATTAACAACAACAACAAAAAAGTCTCAAATTTAAATCAATTCAGATCTACAGCCAAGTGGAGCAATCTCACATTAACCAGGCTATTCATCATCTACAATGTATATACCATGCAAGACTTCATATTGGCAGAAAGACCCCCCTTGCTGTCAGACAACTCTGGCCACTTTCTTCTCCATCACTCAAGAATCCAGATCATCCTGTCCTACTGGCTCTTCATTCAGGTTTATGAATCCATTAGGAATGCAAGTGGAGACATAGGGGACTACAGTTAAGACCATGAAGGTTGTCTTTATCTCAGGTTCCTTGGATAGAACAGCAGAAGAACTGAGCTCATGTTCTGCTCGTACAGGAGCCTCTACATAAAATGGGGGTGATATTTAGGGAGCTAAGGCAGGGTGCAGAAGAGGGCAGAGGGGTTTATGTAATTTGAGGGACATTCTTATGCCAAGTGATCCATCAGCAGTGCATGGTGTACTTGTAGTTGTGCCTTAAGTCACCCAGAGCTATAGATGGGGTCAGTAAAACACACCCGCTGTGGTCACAGCCTCCTGGGAGTCCCAGCAGGTGTGCCAAGGGCAGTAATGCCTATTTCCATGCCCACGGTGTGGGGAGGGTCCTTCATTAAGCCACACTTATGAACATGAGTGTGAATTCAACAGCAGGTGAATTCAACCCCACCTGGTTCTCTGCCTAAAGCCCAATTACAAGTCATTTGTGCAGGGAAGGTGGATTTCTCACTGGGAGTTTTGAACATTTCTGTCATTATTACATTGATCACATGAGATGATTTAATCCCAGAACTCATTCTTCCCTTCCCATCCCTTACAAATACACCCTTTCAACACTTTAGGCTTTCTACCATATGCACTTTCCCTAGGAGATATTTCAGATGCCACTGAAGGACTAAAATAATCCAGTGAAGCCACCTTCGTGGTCCCCAACCCATTAGTGCTTGAGAGCTTTCTGTATCACACTTGGATGAGTCTGCAATTAAACATACTTTCAAGGGCACTCTATAAGCAGTGGTTCTAATGGACTTTAAATTTAACATGAAGTTCCATTAGTAAAATAAATATATAAGTAAAATACATGATCTTTATTAAGAAGTCAGGATAAAGAAGACGAGGCTTTGATGCAAAAAGGCAAGGCAGGTGATGTGATTAGCTCATCTTGAGCATTTCAATGAGGTACAGGTCTGTGCTGTGCTCTACCCACACACTGCTCATAGCTGAAGGCAAAGCACCCAGTTTGGGCTGGGGTCAGCTGCCTCTCCCTTACCCCATGGTCATTTGAGAAGACCAAATGCAATTTAGAGCCACATCAGCCCTAGTAACAGCACCGCCTTCCTGCACTTGGCTGGCAAGGTCTATAAACGATGGTGAAGTGGTAAAGAGTCACTGGCAATAATTAGTTCAGCAGGTGCAAAGGCAAAAACTGCTTTAGATGTCGCTGAATATTTCTGTAGGAGTGAGCCTGACATGCAGTTGAGTTACCGGGAACATTCCAGCACCCACCTAACTTCACCCATGTCACTGACACAAAGCGGACGCTGGCACAGAGCAATTGCACTTCTAAGTCCCATCCACATCGAGCTCTTATGGAATTAAATTTGCCGGGCAGCCAAGTCCAACATGGGCAATTTCTTTCCCTCCAGTAAAATCACACAGATGAGTCTAGATTGCTCATTGCATAGACAGGATGGTTGAACAAAATAACACCACAAGGTGGCTGGGGGTCCCCACAGGACTGTGCTCCGTTGAGACTGACTGCCAGGTCCACACCACACAATTTGGTTCCCTCACCAACAGACATCTGAAATTAGACATGAGCTACTGTCTCTCAGACAGGGCAGTGTATCAGGGACCAACAAGAGCAGAGCTGCTTCCAAAGGGAAGTTGAGTCAGGTAATGAGCTTGCCATGAGGGCACAGCTCCACAGAACCAGCGATGGGCAATTGCAGGTGGTCTTACCAGCAGCTGTCAGGCACAGGCAAGGAAGGAATTGCCCCCTTGGACCCATGTTTAACTGATGTTCCTGGATCTATGGGCAAAAGGGGTGGGTGGAGGCCCCAGGTGATGCTGCTCAGGATGATCAAGACTTCTTAGTGCCCTCAGGGTACTGACAGTTTTTCTTTATCCTATAACTGAGTCCTCAGATCACAATACCAAGCAATGTGTACTCTTTGTGCCTCTTTGAATTTTTATCAAAGAAAACTGGGAAATGGGTAAAAAAAAAAGTGTAACTCTTAAATAAGCACATGAAATCCAAGCTTTGTCTTTCATAACGTAATTCATTATTAAATTGATCTCTGGAATGCACAATGGATTTAATAGTGCTAATCTCTTATGTAATGTTTCCCTTCAATACCAGCACTCAAGCTGAGTCTCAGCAGTTACATTTCCCTCTCACTCTCTGCTAAGCAGGACTGCATAGCTGGTGTCTCAGAGCAATGAGGGAGCCATAAACTAGCTCTGGCAGGCACTTCCAAAGATGAAACCGAGGAGCACTGTCATCCTTCACTAACCCAGAGCACAGCAGATGAGGTAATGCAGCTTGTAGAAGGCATGAGGGCAAAGGATTGATTAGAAACAGGGCTGAAAAAAATGGATTATTGTCTTCCTAAGCATGGTCATTGTTTCAGATTCAGCTTATTCTTTTCTCATGAAATGCCTTTTCTCATTTCCTTTGAAAATTCTTAAGTGTGTAGAAAGCAGTTCCAATCTCTTCTATCAGACAATTTTTTTGCCTATTTTTGTTCCTCTCTGCACATGGGAATTTTGGAGGCTGTTGCACAGGTACAAAAGCTCACAATCGGACCCATAAGCTGCTACTTGTCAGAAGTCCAAAGCATGTTTATAAATAGACATGTTTATTTTAAAAGAAAGTGTTATTCAAATGCACAGTTAATACTCAAGCATGAAAGCTAAAATGTCTCCTTCCAGCTCCTCCTACACACTCTCTTTTCCAGAGAGACCCCAAAGTACATATTCAAATAAGTACTTTATGATCAAGACATTCAGTATTTAATTGAACCTCATTTAACTGTTTAAAACTTTAAAAATAAGCTTTCATCAAGAACCCAGGGGGAAAACCCCCAAGTTGTAAGAGGTAGGATGCCAGTGTGAGGAGGATAAACAAAAATTCTGTGGTTCCTAAATCTTCCCTAATAGGATTTCTCATTTAAGTCCTTCAGTACATTATTATTTATACAGCAGGAATTATACAGCATAAAAGCAACATGTTAAACCATTTAAAAATGGTTAAACGTGTCATGGTGATACAACATTTTTTTGCCAGTGACCTGTGTTTCAGAGACAGTAGTTCTACTGAGTGTGTTTTAACATAAGTAATGAATATGGCATTCAAATGGATTATTTGGATAAATTTTCCTAATTTATATGTTGGCTGTGATAAGTTTTCGGAGAAGTAGCTGAAAAGGATATTTTTTTAAGTGAGAGATTAAAATGCATGACCTTAAATAGAGCCCTCCCATCTGGTTTTCTTCCAAAAGTGTCTCAATTGCCTCTGTCATTAAGAACACAATACTGCTCTTTCTTGGGCTTTCCAACGAATATAGTTATGTTCCTGGGAAAATATGGAGAGAAAGAGCTGAGACCAGTGAAAAGAGATGAATAGAAAAAAGGATTTTGAGCCTTAGGAAATGCTGTTCATTTACTTATGAGGATTATGTATGGTGTATAAATAGCATGAGATTCTCTAGCAACATTACAGAACAAACAGATAATTACGTTGCAGGACTGGTGATTAACACACGATACAGGTTCTTGAACAATGCTATTACTCAGACCGAAAACTCTGATCTATTTCTCATTTTCCTTCCATCAGTGTGACTCTAGAATAATTCCATTTAAGTCATTAGGGTTTTACATGCTGGAGCTGGCAATTAGGCTGGGAAGGGTTTTTGGACAGTGACTACTCTGCGCTGTGCCAATGGGACTTTTCAGAAATTAACACTTCAAAGGCCAAGCATCAGATTCAGATTTGAGTGAGAATAAAATGAGCCTAACATAACACAATTGCCATCAGCAGACTACTTACGACAGATTTACACCTACATGGATGAGAACAAAAATTAGACTTGTCTATCAAAGAGTCTGCTACTGCACCTTATTCAAAGCTAGTATTCCATTGATTCTTTCTGCTTCATATTTATGATATAAATTGCATTTATACATCACAGACATTTAAGAGGATCACCTTTCTCCGCCGTGATTTTTCATTTATGCTCCAGAGTCTCTCCATATGCTGACACCTGTGTAAGTTGTACAGGAAGACAGAGATCCTGCTGGAAAGAGCTGACAACCTCATTTAATTTAAAGACTTTGTTTTCAAGACTTCCTTGAGAGAAATCTCATCTCTCTGCATCACTATGTGCCCAGCTAGAACTATCTCTTTATTTTATGTTTTTGTTCCTGGGAAGCAGGGTGTGGTCCTCCAGGCATACAGAAGATATCTTGCATTTACCTGTTTCTGCCTTGCCTCCCTTCCTTTCCTTCCTCCACCTGCAACAGCCCCCAGTGGAACTCCTTAGCTGGGTGCAGACTTCAGGTTGCCCGTGGAGATGATGCACTCCAAAACGAACAAGAAGTGGAGGATACCTATGGGAACCCAAGCAGTGCCATTCCATGCTTCTGAATGGCCCCTTCACTGAGTGTCCCCTGACAGGGGCTGACCAGGAGCCCCTGAGATGTTAGATGCACACACACTTCACCATGAGGAGCTCCCATTAGGAGTGGGGAGGGTATCAACAGCAAGGGTAGAGACTAAACAAAAGTCTCTCTCTCATCTGTAGCACAAAACGTTCATCATTATGCCTCAGCTATCTCTGAGGCCACTACATGAGAACAACCTATGAGCTATGATCTTCTTTGGAATGTGTCTTTTTGCCCAAAACACCCTTGAGAGCATCTTTCTATATGCCCAGAGTGCCCGACACTCCTTATGAAGCAGGGTGATGTCTGAGAGATCCACAGCTTTGGGGAGCCTGCAGTGATTTTACTACTCATGACTTTTGCTTTGACCAAGTACCACATCATAGGAGCACTTTCACTTCCTTCCTCTCAATGCCACGAACTGCTCATTCCCCCAGCCGCGGTTACCATCGCAATTGTGTCCAAAGGGAAACCGGACCCACCCCACAGCCCAGCATCCTGAGAACTCACAAGGTAACAAGAACCTGTCACCACGGATAAACCATGGAATGTAGCTTTTCTGTGTGAGGTTTAATTACAGTTGGCGAGTGTGAGTTTACAGCTACAGAGTTACCTACAGAGGCCGTGTGTGGTATCTGCGGAGTAAGATGCCACTTTCATGTCTATATCACTGTTTCCAGCCAGAGTTCATTTCGAAATTGCTTCATCACTTTGAGAGGTCTTGGAAAATGCTTTAATCTCTCCACAGAGTTTTCAGACTGTGGTGGTTAGCATTTAACAACCATGTTGTCTTCTTAATTTTAACAGATAAATCTCCATTTCCACCCATACTCTTACAGGTGGATTTAAACCAGCATATTCAAAGGCAGAATTTGTTGACAAATAGTTTTTGGCTCAGTGTCAGACTTGTCTTTCCATTAAAAAATTAGTTGTAATATTATTTAAATCCTAAGAAAACAAAACTTATGCAATTCCTCTCACTATATGTGTGTTCTCTATCTGCATTTACATTATTTTCTCTACCTTACAGGCTTTTGTGCCTGTTTGCCAATTTCAATTAAATTTTGCAGATTTATGGATGTAAAAGTTCTTATGAGGTTTGTGAAAACTGGCAATGAGGAGTTTGTGAAAGCAGCCCACACCTAGGTCAAAATGTCTTCTCTGCAATTGATATTCCTCTTACCTGATGGTAACTCATCCGTGTCTGCATGTGCTGCAGCTACACCTTGGGTGGGCAGAGCACCAGAAGAGAGTCAGACTCGGAATTGTAATGGGAAAAATAGCTCAATCTCTCTCAAAAATCTGCTTCTTGGAGCAGTGTGTGAGCTTTGTTACCCTTGGTATAAATCACAATCAAGTTTGTCCATTACAGTGAAATTACCCCAGATTTACACTGTTAAAACTGAGAACAAACACTGTTTTTGTGACTGTTTAGTTAGACTAAGTGGCAAGCGTGAAGAGACCAGTGCAGCAAACTGTTAAGCTCAGCATTAAGTGCATTGGTTCCCTTAGGAATGGGCTCAAATAAAGACTGCCATGGGAAGGTGTGTGAACCAGCAAAATGATGGAGACAGAACAAAAGCCTGCTACCACCCGTGTGCAGATTGGATTGTAGCAAAGATTTTCTCCCTCACTCACAGAATTATTGGTATTGGCAAGCATGTAAGAAAGAATTCAAGTTAATATTCAACTCCCTGAATACTGCAGCACTGGCTGTTACACATACAAAACCAAGGCTTTTTATTTTTTTACATTAGCAAAATTCTTCTAGAAGTCTGTGAGATCATTAACTTTCCTCAGTGCCATTAAACAGGCACTTTTCAGATTTAAGGCTGTTTTGTGTTCAATCTGTACATTTCATTACTGTAATCGCTCAGACATGTTTCTTGCTTTGTAAGATTTTGAGGGAAGAAAATGGATGCAGTTATCCCCATTAGCCACTCCTTTTCCTTGTGCCAGTGTCAGGCTTGCTGTGAAGAAGACTGTCAATTTGTTTTATCACATGCATCCCAAGGCAGCTCCTTTTATTTTTGCTCCCTGACTCCCTGTGTCATCGCAGCCTTCGAGGTCTTGATGTCAGAGCACTTCTTACTGAAACGCATGAATGCTGCTGTTCTCTTCCCAGCTATTCCAGCTGTTTCTGCTGCCCCATTAGAGCATCAGTGTCAGTATAAATAATTATATATATTTAACCTTTTACAAAGCATGAAATCTCCACATTTTCAAAGCACCTTTGAACCTGTGCAGCCAACACTCTCATTATTTAACAGCACACTGACATTCTCTATCACTAACCTTTGACTATAATGACACGACTTTCTATTTGCAAAACTCTTTTCCATATGGGCTTCTTTCACCCTTCCTCCTGGCTGAGCCTATGGGCTTCTCTCAAGCCACTTAAGAGAAAGAAGTTGCTCCAAAAGAAGACAAATGCAGCATTAAAGCCACTTTCCTCTTCTGCTTCAAAGACACCTTTCCTGCACACAACCCCTGTAAAGCACTTTCTGTATTATGTGCCAGCCACAAACTCTGCTTCATCCCTGGTATGTAGCAACCCAGAGAAAGCCAGAACACCCTGATACAGGAGGTGTATTAAGTTGATAAAACTGTATTTTTGCATTCACTTTGATAAGCTTGTAAGCAGGGGTAGTTTGAAGCAGAAGGGATTGAAATGTCCTGAGATCTTGATGCGATTGCTGCTTTCTTCATGCCTACAGCTGCCCATGAGACCACGGGAGCATGGAAGGATGTGAATCACTCATGGCCCAGCTGTAGATTAATTGACTGGATGAACTTTTCTTCCACTTCTCCAAGAACTTTCCAGTCATATATCTATCTACAATAAGATTTCAGGGCAAAAGATTTTGGGGTAGGTAGGAGATTATAAAACTCATTTGCACAAACTGTGAAACTTTCGGTCAAAGTACTGTTTTGAAACAAAAAAAAACCCTGAAAGGATTCAATACAAATTGACAAAATGAAATATTTAGATTTTTTAGAAAATGTACTGTGTTAAGTTAGGTGGAAGATAAAAATTCACGGAGTTTTATCAGGAGACACTCATGATGTTGCTTTGGAAAATCCAAATTTTCTTTTTCCTTATGCTTTTCCTCCACAATGCTGTGTATGTTCCTTAGCATTTCACTACTCACCTGTAAAATGGTGCTTCAAGGCTTGCCTACTCACCTTTTAAAATTCATTATTATTTATGGCACACACTGATACCCCAAAGAAAAGTATCTTAAAAGGTGAAGCATCATTATTGCACGAATCCAGAACACTAAGCGTTTGCATAATTTAACCTACATAAATTACAGAAGGAAGAAATAACACAGGGAAAAAATAACTTTAGAAAAATAACGTCCATTTAGTACGAGGTACTTTGTCCTACAGTACGTAACAAAGGGTGAGATATTTCACTTAACAAAGGCAAATTGCTGGAAAGAAGAAAAAGTCATGGTTCTATCTGTTAAAAATCTATTTCCTCTTACCCAACACATAAATCTCCCCGTTGACTACAGCTGTGCTGAAGCGGTACTTGGAGAACTTCATTGGAGCTCTCTCTGTCCATTTGTCTTGGCCCGGGTCGTACCGAAATGTTCTGTTACTTAATCGATCCGGCTCCTCGTCAGGCAGATCCATCTATATGAAATATGACAGCCATATAATAATACAACATTTGGAGCCCTCCACACATGCCTGCAGGCAGTTAATCACAGCAGACAACTCGGCAGATAAATAGCATAAACACATCAATTACAGCTGCAGGGGCTTGTGCTCCCCAGAGTTTAACAGCACCCATGGCTGGTGGCTGGGAGTCTGCAGGAGAAGGCAAAGGAATAAGTGGGTATCCATATCCTGCAGCAATAAAGCCAAGGAGTTGGGTACTAGCAGTACATTCAGGGTTAGGGTTAAGGTTCCCAGCTCTGGAAGAACATACCCCCTCCCACAAGGCTGCTGTTCAGTCCTAAAAATAATGAGGGAAAACCAGTCTGTCTCTTTTTTCCTGCTAAATGTTGAAATCTCTTTCCACTATTACTCAGGCTGTACTGTGAGTCTCACTGGGGTATTTTGCTGGGCTTTCTCAGGCCTAAACACACACACACACAGACACACACAGACACACACACACACATACACATATATAAATATATAACTTATCCAAATAAACATTTGCATGTTTATTTAGTCAGCCTAACCACAGAAATGTTGTTCAACAGCTGTAACTTCAATAGTTTTTGTAATAAGCTCCTAACCCCCTTGCTTCATCTTTGCTGCCATAACACTCTTTTTATATTCACTTGTATTCCTCTTGTTCTCTCTAATCTTCTTCTCCCTTCTCTGCCTCTCTTATAAAATGCAGGGAACTCAGATGCTGTTTTCTGGGTACAACACCCTTGAACGTTAGCAGTGGGATGTGGAGGGAGGATCCTGAAATATTTTGGGATGAAAGTTTTCACATGAGTGAGAAGGAGAAAAATACTTTGCTTGCTTGAGATGGTGTTATATGTTATATGTGTCCTTGTTTTTCTTGTTATTTTTCTTTCCCAAAAGACCTTTCCAACATTAATGTCATGAACAACATAGTAGGAGGCAAACTAGAGAGTAAATATATAGCCCCTTGGATATTCCCTGTAAGTGCCCGGGGCATATTCTTTCTCTGTGGTAAGTGTGAAACACTAATTTATTCACTGAAAGAAGGATATTTGAAAGCTGTGTATTTTCAGCACAGACTAAACATGTACTTAGGAGAAGATGCCACTTGACATGCTGTAAATTCACGTCTAACCTCATTTTTGTGGTAACGTTCTCCTTGGAATGCACCCAGTGCTCTCTGTGTACAGAAAACAACTTCCAGCAGCCGTTCTCTGTGTCTTAGAGGTCTAAAATCTTCCTGTCAGCCTCACCAAACATTTTCTTCCCTTTTAACAGCCCCCAGTTACAAGGCTGAAGTCACTTTGGCCTCAGAGGCCAGACCAAAGCTGAGCAGAGCAGTGCTGCTGTGAGTGAGTCCTTGCCCTCCTAAGCTGTCATTTTATGTCCTGGCTTGACTTTGTCTTGTCTTGTTTCAATTACAAAGCTCGAGTGGGAAGGGAACATGTATTTATCTCAGTCCTGTAATGGACACGTGCATTTAGGGCACTCTGTCAATGCTGTCGTTAGTGTTTGTTCAGGATTGACAGAACATTCAGTGCTGCTCCAGCACAGGGACAGCCCCTGCCTTGGCCAGCTCATTTGCTTTCCCAGTGCAGCTGTGGTAGCCCCACATATACAATCACTGCATCTGACAGGGGGAAGATAGATGGTACCAGAAGAATTCAGCGCTCTGCAGTGCTGATCTCAAAGCACTTTTTGGAGAACTATAGATAATTTATTCTGGTCTGTTCAGGTACACCATAATCTTACAAAGCTGTGGGTTTTGATCAGTTGCTGTTAATCTGCTCATTTCAAACTTATTTATATATAAACTCAGACTCCCATGCATTGTTACTGATAGTACTGGTGGGCATGTATCCACTTTAGGTGGTTTTTTTTTAAATGATTATTGGCTCATTATTCCTGACTTGTGCTTCTAAGCTACTTTTCCCTCTCACAATCTGTTCTGAAAAAAAACCTAATAAAGCTGGTTGTCTGACTTCAACATCTGTCTTTGTTATATGACATATCTTTCTGTTCAAGTTTTTTTTACAAACAGATTGTTTCTACGTTAAGTGTTTTTGCATTTTAGTTCTTTAAATATGAGATACCCTTGCACGGTTGTTTCTGTATCAGAAATACTCTCTGATCTTTCTGTTGTCTCCTTGGGGACTCCCTCGCTCAAAATATCCAAAGAGGTGGAAGTCTTGTTAGCTGAATGCATCTCACTTTTAAATACTTTGAACAGTAATTTATTTCAAGAGGACAGAAACCATTGAGTTGTGATGACAGTCTGAACATATTGCAACGAGGATTACAGATGCTCCACTTCATTGTCAAGTGAACATGGGGCTTTTTCCTGAGTACTCAAATTTAAAATTCACCAAGCAATAAATAAAAATGGGCTAGACTCCTAAAAAAGGTATTTTGCATTGGGAGCAACTGGAGAGAGCAAGCACTGCCCCTGACATCCATCTTCCTTGTAGCATAGTTCTGTATAATCTCTGTGCTACTGAACACGAATCCGTGGTTCTGCTGAAAATCCCTGTAAAAACTTTACATGGCTAAGCAATGCAACAGAAACGAATAAATGGATTGGTTAAAGGACTTTGTTTCCCAGAGAATGCTTTGACTTTTCATTTTAAATGTAATGTAATGAAAATCAAACAAATTAACTTTAGTTAACCAAGGAAGCTTCCTGGGAAATTGAGGTGAACTTTAAATGTCATATATAAATCTGTCCCTGAAGTGTACCTGTGTACATGCTTTTTGAAGACAGGGCACTGTTAAGGGTCCCTGTATGATTAAATACCATTATTTATTATATCTAAGAAAATTAAGAGGATGGTAAATAACAAATAGAAAGGCTGGAACCTATAACAACAAAGGAGATGTATTTTAAACTCTTGCCCACTGTCCACATCTCTATGAATAAAAACTGCCCTCCCTGAAGCTGGTATTTACAGTGAGGATGGCATAATGAGGATATTATTCTTCTTCAGGCTGTTTGGTTTTCCTACAAAACATGTTTAATCAGAGGAATGTGAGCAATTTATTCTTCTGTTATCACCGATGCACTTTTCCCATGCAAGGAGCACTGTGAAATTACACAACGCTGCTTGTTAATGCATGAAGCAAACGAAGTAAATGGGCACAATTCTCAACCTGTGGTGTCCATCCACCCAGCACATACAGCTTGTCCTTCACTGTCACCACCACGTGGCAGGCCAATGGTACTGGCAGGGGCGCTGTGCTTCTCCAGGTGCCTTGCTCCATGGAATACTTCTCCACGCAGTTCGTGACCAGATACTGATTTTTCACTTTCATTTGCCCTCCTATTATGTAGAGGTCATTGTGGGCAGTGCCCAGTGCGTAGAGCTCACGGAGCTGAGCAGTGCACAGGCTGTGCCAAAAGTGGTTTCCTCGCTGGTGGTATCTGTAGGAAAATCCAGAGTTGTAAAATGCCCCAGTTCACCCAGGTTCCATCAGCCTGTTTGGAAATGTTACCCCCTTTAATCCTCAATGTTTAATCAGTGCAATGAAAGAGGAGCTCTCTCTTTCACAGAGAAGTTATAAAATTGACCCCAATGTTTGCAAGATCAAGTATTTTTAGTATGAGGGATCCTAGGTGTCCTTTCAAAAATATTTGACCCTAATTAAGGTAAGAAGTCACTTATTTCTGCATGTGCTGCTCAATCACAGTTTCTACTGAAATTAGTGGAAGCAGTGAGAGCTTAACATTGCTGAAAATAAGGCCACATTACCTGCCTCATTATGGATTTATTTTATCAAATTTAGGCATTTGCGTTTGAAAATGCTGTTACCATTTTAAAACTCTATTTTTAATACAGGAAATGTCTGGTTTCTTTAAAATGTATGCATCTGAAAAAGATATGACTAAAAACAGGATGAGGTTTTAGAGCTATCAATCATTATCTTTCATCTATAAAGCGCTATCATCAGCATCAACAGAGAAGCATGTTTTCTCTGTGCTACTGGGCTCATTGGATCATTCACTTGGCTCATTTCCTTCCCCCTGTTAATGACCTAGAAAAGAAGTATCGAAGGAAAATGCTGGGATTTGAGTAAGGAGAATACAAAATCCACATGCATTGATCTAATTGAGCTTGCTTACACAGAGATACCACAAGAGTAAATCCTCATTCTTTCAGGAGAAGAGGCATCAAGATTTGGTTGTATGTATATAGCTCATTGCTGTGAAAATAAGTTGTGACAAAGTTGATTAAAGTAGTTGAAATCTCTCAGAAAAAAAATTCAAGTAAAGAATGCTTTGTGTAATGGGTTTTTTTCTTTTTTGTCCCCAGGGACACTATTTTGATTTTAAGTTTTCAAATAATTAAAGGATTTCTGACAGAGGGTACACACCTATAAATTTCAATGTTCCTGGTCCTTTGTCTAGACATTTTGACAGCGCTTGCCTCGCCTGCCACAATGATATCATTTTTCTCAGTGACAACACCAGTGCAAACACATCCTAAGCCCTCTCCATACTTTGGGGAGGAAATGAAGTAAGTCTTTCGTGTGGCAGGAGCGTAACAAAAGCTGGCATCTGCATAGCTGCCATGCCTGGACCTGATGCCGAGGGAGTTGTTGCCGATGCAGAGCAGGAGATCCGTCGTCTCCATGCCGTACCGCAGGCTGAGGGATGGCTGGCTGGATAGCTGAATGGTTTTCAGTGCTTCATCAAACATATCATTGCATTCTGAATTGCACAGAATCATTGTGTTCCTTTTCCGGGCTTCCACGAGGAAAGAGGGGCTGACAAGTACCAGCCTCACTTGCTTGAGAAGCTCAACGAGGTGCTCTGAACGTGACTTTCTGCTGTGCTTGACCCATCTAATGACAAGGTCCAGAATGCTCTCTTCCCTGGAAATATTCAGATCATCTGATTTGATGAGAGTCATCAGCTGCTGGAATTCAATCTCCAGTATTTCTTCCTGCAGGCTCACCTCAGCAAAATGCTGGTACAAGTATTTCCTCGCTTGGTCACATAAATCTTCCGCCCCAATGTGGTTTGCAAAGTAGTAGACGCCCACGCAGTTGGAAGCATCCATGTGGTCCATCATGTACTTCTGGCACATGCTGCAGACCTCTTCCATCTGCATGAAGTAGGCGGCGAGGGCGACGGTCTGCACGTTGTGGTGGGTGAGGCGCAGGTCGGCGCCGTACATGTAGTGCAGGAGCACGGACACGCTCTCGGCAGAGACGTTGTGCAGCTCCACCTCCCTCTGCGCGCACTCCGCCAGGCCGCACGTGAACATGGCTTTGAAGTAGGTGCTGAAGGCAGCCAGCACCACCTTATGGCAGGGGAATTTCTCACCCTCTGCAACTAGCACCACATCGATTATCTGCGCTGACTCTTTCATCCTCTTTACTTGCTCCAATAAAGTCAGGCTATGGCGCTGCTTTCTCTTCTCCTCGGCCTTGCGATCCATGGTTGATCTCCGAACTTCCTCTCTTCAAATATCCTCAGAACTCGAGGTCTTCATTGGGAATGTTTCTAAAGATAGAAGCATAACCTTGTCCAGTAAGAACAAACTATTGGGCAAATGAATATTGCTGTAAGTATCTAAAGTTAATAATCTGTAGGGTGTGATATAAATCAGCAATACATAAAAACTGTGTAAAAATACGGTGAGGTCTCAGGTTCAAGGCCTCCAAGACAAAATATAAGAAAAATCAACACTTCAAATTACCTTCAGCATTCAATACCTACCCCTACATTTTGTGATTATATAAAGGCAATTATAGACTTCCCTTCAAAGCAGCATTTTTCGACTGCCTTCTCCCTCTTTTCCCTGATCCTGATTCACAGCCTATAAAAACTGAGCTGGGAGAGTCAACAGAATGTTGTGGGCAGAGACAGCTTTTACCCCCAAAGACTGGTAAGTGAAGTGGCAGGAAACAACGTGGTCCAATTGACCAGGTTCTTTACCCTCTCACACCAAAGCATAGATCACTTGTTTCTACAGAGTTGCTGCTGGTTTCCTTTGCAATAAGTAAAGGATCAGTAAATAGAGGCCAGCCTTCAAGCTGTCCTCCCTCTTCTAAGCAGAGTGTTCAAGTGCTGCAGATTCACAGTTTTGGTTCCACTCACTGTAAGCTCAAAGGAGATTTTAAATTTTGCAGTTATTAACATACTCCCTCCAGATTTATTTATCGGGGGGAAAAAGGAGCTTCATGGTCACATTTATGCTTGGTTTTATGTTTGGGGTTGTTTGTTTCGGGTTTTCTGAGGCAGATCCTTTAGTGAATCTCTGTCTTTCAGATCAGGAAACTGCAGAATGTGAGGTACAGGTGTAGAATTCCAGTGGGAGAATGACATTTACCATCGCTTGAGGGATACCAGTCCTTATCACAGTTTTTGGCTATAATATGGTAATGAGACAGTTCTGTTTTAGAAATGCATTAAGGACTCGTGTCATGAATCACCAGTACACGAAGAAGTCCTAACGCTGTGGTTGAACCATGTTTGAAAGACATTGTAAACATGCTACAAAGTGCTTAATGAGACTGTTGAAATGAGTAACATTCCCCACCAGCTTAAATATTTGCAGGATCAAGGGCTTGTATCGCAGACTGAATTGGTTTTCTCAAATCCTGGCAGCACAAAGAGAAGTCTTAGTTTCATTAAAGAAACATGTATCAACATAAAAAATGAGTATATGAAATTCATTGAAATTCCTCTAAAGGTGTTTTTACAAACAGTCCAGATTTTTCTACAGATTTGGATAGATAGATCTTTAAAAATATTATAGTTATTTCCCAGGTGGGAAGGAAATCTATAGCTGTATCACCAAACTCAAACCTACTCTTCTAGCTGTTCAGTTGTTTTTGGAACTAGTCATCATTCTGCAAGTTAGGTAGATTCCTCACTTTGAGTGCTAAATTAAAAGCCAAGCATGCTTGAAGATTGGCATTTCCTTGATTTGATCAATTCTTTCCAAATGGATTTGGAAGACTAAACATTAACATCTGGATGTGGGCCAAGCTCTGAGCTCTTCTTATGGTACTTTTAAAATTCAATCAAAACAGTAAGTTTAGTACAAAAAATACAGATATGGTATTTCAAAATCTAGATTTTTTTTCTGTCTCCTTTGAAATTAAATACTGCATTTGAGAAAACATAGGCCTTAATCCTGTATCAGCTGCCTCTGGAACAGTCTTTACAGTCAGTAGAAGCCTTTCATGAGATAGGAAATGTTCTTTTTTTATCCTACATGATAATTAGATGGACAGTTTATTGTTTTTCTCTTATGCTATTTTATCACCTTGTAATATTTGAACTTCACTGCATTTTGATAAAGGAACCTCCCTGTATCTAAGAGATTGTGCTTACCATCTCAAAGACCATAAGCACAGGTATCTTAATGAAGATGAGCTGTAGTGTCTTGAACCAGGTTGTTCATCTCCAGCTGTATGAAAGTATTAGTAAGCACCAACAAGCCCCAATCCTGTTTCACAATCTCACTAATCATGACTTTTCCTCCAAAATTATCAAGTTCTCTCCTTTCTCTTTTGTGATGTCAGAACTTCATGCATCCCCCAGCTTTTCTATAATGGTCAAAATGTGCATTTTTTAATGCAAAGAACAAGTGAGATAATTAACCACCATAATTTTCCCCAGACTTTTGTGCAGATCAGGAAGAAGCTGTGTGTAGAACTGAGTTATGATTTCATTTCCTTTGCTGGTCACCTTTAAGTTTTTTTTTCACTGTTAATTTCGCTTTCTTAAGAGCAACACTTTGTGATTACACTGTTCATCAGATCTGAGAATTTTAAAATGTTCATACCGGTGATTAATGCGTCTGGCACAACACTCCTGCAGCTGTCTCCTCCTGCCTTCCATCACTCAGGCCTCAGCAGCAGCAACGTTGAGGCACAACGTAGCTCATGCCATTTATGTGCTGCTTGAGGCATTCATGGTCGTAGGGACAAGTCCCACACCCAGTGCCCAGGCAATGAGAGGCAGTGCCCATCTGCACCCAGGGCAGGTGGTCTCCTCTGCCACCCTCAAAGCTGCTGGGTCTGCTCTGGGCATCGTCCCCAGGAGCAGCAGCAGGGCTGCCCACAGCCTGGGAGCAGGAGATGGGGTGGCCCCCTTCTCCTGGAGCTGGTCTGTGCCCAACCATCACCATCACCTCACCCTGTGCAGAGTCTGCACCTTCCAGGCAGGATCACTGCACCCCTCCATCCCATCTTCACCCATCTCATTAAGCTCTGCAGAGCATCGCTGCTTCTCCAGGCAGAGCTGTAGGAAGAGCGTGGTTACATTACACTTCCAAGAAGACAATATTCACTTTTCCTTGTCAGAACACACCTTCTTTATCTCTGTGCTTTGACAGCACAGCCAGCTCCTGACTGAACTGTACTCAACAAAATGGTGCTGTTGACTTGTACATGAGTCTACTTTCTCCATTCCATAGCTGAGGAAGCTGAAGCTAAAGGTTAAAAAGAAAACAGGTTTAAAACCCAGGGGTGAAATCCTTTCATTAACTTCAGAAATTCATCCCTGTGCTTTAGCTGCAAACTTGTCACTTCCCTCATGGCTTTTAGCAGCGTTTAGGTGAGGTCATTGGAAGGATATTAATATTCTCCTTTATACCACTGGAAAGACTATTAAAGAGTAATAATGAAACGGTGCTGCTTTGCTTTCCCTCTGGGTAACAGAAGGAAAAAGATGGAACATTGATATTAAAAGAGAGTATAAGTGTGATACAAATATAATTTGCAGGGAGACACTGCTCTGAGATTGTGTCAGGGGCTGGGTTGTCATTATAAAACTTCCAGTGTGAGGTTCAAATCCTTTATAATGTCACCAGGAGCTAAAATCAGAGTTAATGGTTATTCAGAATTTTTGGGATATCTTTTTCTTCTATTGAGAAAAATAGATTCAGGTGCAGACCTTCATTGGATGTTTCTTTATTTCAGAGCTGGGCTATTAATTTCCCTCCAGTTCTGCCTGCTACTTTAATTTTTATATAAACCATTTAGTTTGTCTAATTTCACTTTTTCTTTTTTGCCTTTGTGCCATGAACCTTATGAAGAGCCATATATAATGGTATGCAGGAGCTCCAGCACACGCTTTGCAAGGCAGTAGCTTGCTGCATGAGCAGTTTAAAACATAAATAAGCACACTGCTGTGAGCTCAGCTCTCTAGCTTTTATGAGGCTATCAAACTATAAATAAATGCTGTCCTCGATTCTCAGTTACACTGCAGCCTCTTTGAACTGCCCCAGCGCAAAGGGACTGTAAACCAGATGGAAGAGGCTCACCAGGAATTTCCCTCAACCTCTGGAGGGGGGGGGAAAAAAGCTGCCTTGTAATTAGAGACATTATTTTTTCTGCACTTTTTGTCTGGGACATAGATTTTTCTTGTATTTTCCCAAGGAATCTCCTCTTTCCACGCCATGGTGGGAGGGTGGGAGCTGCGGGATCTGGCCCAGCAGAGGTCACAGCACCCAGCGTGGGGGGCACCTCCTGCATCCTCCTCTTCCTTCTCTGCTTTTTTTTTTCTTTTTCTTTGCCTTAATGAGGCTGCCCTGCCTTCAGCCTGCCTCCCTTCAGGTGCTGAAAGGATCAGAGTTCAAACACATCAAAGAACCAGTGCCTCTGCCTATGAATTATTTGTGCTTCCTTTGTTATCAGTAAGCTGAAAAGCAAATCTGTTAATTGTATGCATTATGACATTTGGCTGACAGCCACAGTGAGGCAGAAATCAGCACCCAGATGATAATAATGTTATAATCTCAGGGTTTAATTATGAAGGCTGTGCTGGCATTTAAGATCAAGATATTAAACCGTGCAAAAGATGCCACAGCGCTCAAAAAGGGCAAATAATAATGCTAATCTTGATACAAGGAAAAGGTATAATAAGATATATAAAGGAAGCTTCCAATGAATTATAGATGTTCCTCTATCTATAGGATAATGGGAATCATTCTCTTAATTCTGACACCTGGAAAGATGCCAGAAGAAATTATTATGTGATTGAATTATAAGGATTTAGAGGGTAACAAGGTGATAAAAGCAGTTATAGCACCTATTTATCAAGAACAAATTGTGTCAATCCAATCTAATTTTCTTCATTTTTTTAGGGATAATAAGGGATAAATTAGATACTTTGTCTTAAGCCTACTGATATGGTCCTACATAACATTATTGCAGAAAAATTGTGATGAAATCCACAGACTAAATCAACATCAGTTAGGTGCCCAACTGGCTGAAAAAACAGATTCAATGGATAGTTATTGGAGGTCAGACTGGGAAGCATCTCTAGACTGTGGCTGGAGATCTATGCTGAAAAGGTCACTCAGAGTTTCAGGGAACATTCACTTTCTTGCTTTGACTCAGATATGATTTCTTGAATTAATTTCATCCATTCGGTCCAGATAAAATATACAGGCTTGTGGCAGAACATTAAGTGGGAGACCAAACAATTCTTTTTAGGAAATTTATGTTCATACGGGTGTACAGGTAAGTGTCACTAAAAGCTGGTTCTGTGTAACAATAATACATTTTAGTGCTTGAATGTGTTTCAAGTATCACTGTATCTACCAGCAGCCGAGGTACATTTCTGGAAGTTTTCCATATTCAGTCATTTGCCAGTTACTTAGAGAATTAAGATTTTCAGGCTTTCAAAGGCATCTAATTAAGTTAAAAGCCCAGCTCCTGCTTCAGCTCACTGTGCAATGTAGGAACTGAAAGGTCTGCATCAATTTTAAAGGTAAAACTTCAGCCTTAAATAGCTTAGGGAATTTTAAAAGATTTGCCAGATGATGGGGTGACCTTCTATTAAAGTCATAGAAAGAACCCTCCTTGCTCAGTCCTCTCAATCTCCCAGCATCAGCCACAAAGCAGGTACAGTTCAGGTTATCTGAACTGATCTATTCCTGGCAGGGAAGGAGGAATTTTGAGGTTTTGAAATTACGAACACTACAAACCAAATGGTATCGTTGGCCTGTATAAGATAAAGTCTGACAATCCTTCTGAGAGAGATTTTAACTATTCTCCCTCCATCCCTGTGGCATCTTGTTTATTTTCCCATCCCATCTGATACTGAGGAGCCTGAGTCAAGGCACCCTGAGGTCTCACTATATCCAAGCACCACAGGCCAGTTCCTGCTGGGATGTGCTGCTAGACAGGGTCGTGTGAGGTTTCTTAGCTGGTTACAGTCTGCAAGAGGAGGCTCTCAGTGCAGGAAGACAGGCTGCTGACCTACAAGCTGCTCCTATAGATGTAGGCAGCTGTGGCAGTGTTGTGTTCCCCTGTGTGCATCCCTGCATTCCTGCAGCTCCAAGCATCCCACTCCAGCACCTCCTGCAGTCATCTCCACTCAGACTGCAACAGACACAGCCTGGCCTTTCTGTAGAAGCTTCATTTTCCTTCTCATTTCTTTGCTCTTAATTTAAAATATAAATAAAATGGGACTCAGCAATGTTCTCTGGGCTAGGAGAAACTTGGTACCTACCAGGGAGGTCTTTCAAGCAGTCTGCAAATCTTCAAAAACTGTGTTTGGGAGCATGATTGAGCATTGGAGACCTGAAGATGCTTTGATCAGTTTTCAAAGCCTTTGGGTAGTTTATGATTCTGGGAAGATTTGACAGTTTGAGCTCCATTTACTGCCAAGACAGAGGCCTAGATGTGGGACTGGATTAATATTGATCCTATCTCAGCAAATATCAGGCATATTTTTTTTTTCTTTAAACTTTTATAGATTCATGAAAAAATCAAAGCAGCTAGAAATGAAAGACCCTATGGGCCATCTTTTAGAATATGCCTTCACCTGGCTTAATCGTACTCTGGCTCAAAGCTCAGTGAAGTCAGTCAAAAGAATCCCACAATTTAAGTAGAAAATTGATGTGGCTCTGTTAACAAACAAATGCCTATGAACAAATCCCAGTCCGAGCCAATTATGTGCATTAATTGTATGAGAAGAATAGAAGCTAAAGATTTACATACCCAGCCCATTTCTTTTACAGTTCACATATGCAGATCATTTTTCTTACATATGAAACCAACTGAAATGGCAAAGTGCTCATTCACAGAAGGAGGATGCATAAGTTTTTTTCAATGACAGATGCCAGCAGAAGGAAAATGTATTTCTAAAATGCATTTCAGTAACTCTTTAAGCAGCCTGACAAGGGCCTTGGGGATTTCTCTTTTTGCATTTCTCTAACTATACTGATGAGTATAGGAAAGGCCCACTTTCTGGAACAGTTCTATCATACAATGTAAACAGGACTGTATCACAATTAAACATAGTTTAATAACTGTGCCAACTAGATTCTCTTTGCATTTTTACAACAAAAAAAGATTGTGAACTTTAATTGATAATATTTACATAACTCTGGAGCATGCACCCCTCTGATGAGCAAATGCTGGTATGTAAAAACTTTAATAACCCCATCACTCAGCAGTGAAATTAGAATAAAGCACAAATTGTAAACCCTTATAGCTTGATGTTAGGATTCCGTTAATTACTGTTTGAATCTAAACTAACCATTGAATTTCTCCAGTTCCAATTTCAATCACTACCAAGCAAATATCTGGGTATGTCCATATTCACAGAAAGGAAAAAATCAGAGCAACCCACGGCAGCAACACAACACCACCTCCAAAATGACCCCTACGCTGGCACACATATTCAATACCTCCTAAACCTGCAATCCCCACTGAACATGCAAATTGAAAATGTTCATCCCTCTGACGGCAGGGATCTGTCCCAGGCACATATAGATACCCTGATGGAAGAAGCAAGAGTTTCTCCGTGCTTCCTATCTGGAAGCAAGTCCAGATGTTTGCAGGTTTGTGGAGTATTCAAATCTTCCCGCCATGCACAGACTTCAGGCACTGAAATTTCTGCATCCACAGGCTGATCCTGTTTCCACACTGCTGACAGACCCCATTTTAGCTGCAAACACACCCCAAGTTAGATGCTGATCAATGGTTCCTGTCCTAGCTTTCTAACGAATCCATTACAATTCCTTTATGAGCCGGAGAGAGGGCACTGTAAGGAACTGAGAGGGGTCAGTTTTGGCACCAACAGTGAGTCCTACAGCCTCCTCCTCCTGTCGCTGCCTTGCAGCTGGCCCTGTGTTTATGCTCCTCTGCAGCACCTTTAAGGGTTCCCCAAGACAAACATTCAGCTATCCCTGCCCACAAGTTTCCCATGCATCCAGCAACCCAAAGCAAGCTTGGTCCTCGTGAATCCACATTGCCCCTCTGTCCCAACACCAAACACCCTTCCCTTCCCTTCCCTTCTCTGTTCCAAGTGGGGATGGGATTTAAATGTACCTTTCAGTCTCTGGGAGCGGCAGGGGCCTGTGAGAGTGCATGGGAGAGGGGAGCAGAGCTCTGACACAGCAGCACAGGGCTCTTTGTGAGCAGCGAGGTGCCAGGGCTATAAATAGCCAGCACTGGGCTCCTGGCCGGGACCAGGAGAAGCTCTAATGTCAGGCACAGGGGCACATCAGGACGCAGCCGACTGGCACCGGCGCCGTTCTCCTTCCCCTGTCCGTGCTCTGCCTGCCCTGCTGCCTGCCAGGCACTGTGCCAGGGAGCCTAGACTCTTCTTTAGGGAGCTGCAGCCACAAGTGCTGCTGGTGACCACTTCGGGAATCATGTCCCCGACAGATCTCGCACAGAACTGGGCACATCTCTGGGTGGCAGCTGTTCCTGCATAGGAGCACCTGCCTGCCTCTGAGGTCTGGGTACCCAACCACAGCAGATGCTGTTACTTCCTGACCCTGTCCAAGTCATTCCCAAAAACAAGGCCACTGTCTCCATAGCTGATAGAAATTTTCCCAAACTGATCCTCCTGCCCTTTTGTTAGATCACCAAGAGCTGAAGCTGTACACAAAAGAAGGATTGCTGACCAAATTGAACTATTATCTGTATTTTTTAAGTCTATCTTCTTGTTTGTGCTGGTCTAGATCAGAAACAGATCCACTAAATTGGTCCAGAATAGTGGGGCTGCACTGATGTACATCTTGTACTCTGAAAATTAAAGAGGAACAGAGAGGGCCATGATACACTATTTTTATTTCTGTATGTTTAAGCAAAGATGGAAAAAAGATTAAGCAGAATTTTAGGGTTATAAAATTGATTAATGTTGAGCCAATACTTTTAGTTGAGAAAGACATTGAGGGGTTTTCAGAATGTTCTTTTTTAAATGGCATTAATTTATTTATTCACCATGCTAATTGGTTGATTGATCATAATAGCTTCTGAGAAAATTGAAAATGAAATGTATTTCCTTATCTAGATTTTTAGTCTGATGATTTTATTACACAGTTTTTCTAAAAGCCATCGAGGAAGTGTGTAGAAACGTTCAACTGCTAATAGCAGTTAGAGGGAAAGTTAAAGTACATCCTTTTAAAAGCATATTTCATAGCATTTGTGAACAAAACTAGGGAAAAAATCACAGTGATTAAAGTTTATTTATGTCAGAGAATTCGATAGACCAGATTATGAAGATATATATTGTCTAAACTCCCATATTGTTCTTATTAAAAGTTCAGATTTATCTTAAAAATAAAAATACCCAGTCTGATAGCACAGCTCCCACAGAAGCCAAGATAGAACGGTGTGCTGATGAAATGCCACAGTTGTGATAAAAATGGACCATATCCCCTAAATTGCCCTGTTCTCCTCTAACTTGGAACAATTATAGTATGGTGCTGCTTAACAATGAAGCATTTATGTAATTAATTTTATTTATATGAAACCAGTCCAGTACCATAATAATAATAATAATAATGTTTCCTTTATGGGTGCATTTCTTCTGATAATATCTATAATGAGCCTGTTTCACAAAAACACTAACACTTTTAAGGCAAATTTCTCTTTATTGCTCATAAAATTCCGAGTATTTCTCTTGTGCTCCTCTGAATTAACTGGGACACCCCATCATGCAGTGAGGCAACCCCCAGGCAGCTCTCAGCAGCACTTCAGGATGTCACAAATGGAGTGTGTGCCCCCCCATATTTTTGCTGGAATTAAAAGCTTTTTCTGCTGCAAGCCAAGCCTGTTTTCACTTTCTTCATGTAATTAAGTCATAATCCTTTCATTCTGATATCATTCTCTGTTGTCATGGTGATTTTTATTATAAAAATGAATGGCTGAGAAGTGGGCGAAGACAAGTTTTTCCTGAACTTTGTTGAGTTAATGCCAAAGGGAAGAGTATCTGTGATAACTCAACAAATGTGTGATCTTTTAGCACAGTGTATTTTAAAACAATGAGAAAGAGTAGGCATCGGAGACAGGAAAGGCACGTTTGATACAAATATATCAGTATTTAGGAAATATGTGTTGAATTTAATGTTTTAGAGCAGTGCCTGCATGACACCAGTCATACTGTACATTCTGGTGCTGCATAAGCAAAGACATTCCTTTCTAAATCTCAACTGTTAGTGATTCACTTATTGGAGAAATAGCCCTTTTTTTGGGAGAAAGTCTGACCAGTTTCCAAGTGTGTGTGCATCACAGTGCAGACTTTGGGAACAGCTACACAACATTCACACTTCGCCTGAAAGCAGGACACCTGTTCTGGTGGGTGGATGCACACAAAGTGTCCATGGGTGAAGCTTTGCCATGAGCAGGACCATGAACCACAGCCAGTTCTAGCTGAACTTCAGAGGAGACCTACATCAGCTCAGTTAAGCTCTGACTGGCACCAGGACTGGCATCAGGACGATGCCGCAGCTGCTCCCTGCTCCCAGCACATCCTGTGTGGGCAGCTTTGGCATCTCCTGCCTGGGCAGAGAACCCGAGTGCCTTCAGCCCTCAGGGTGGGTCTGGACCACATTGCAATGGTTGCTCTACAAAGGGCACTTCTTCCTTTTGCTGTCAGAACTAGTAATGATGTTTTGGTTATCATATCTGTATAAACAGGGCCAGTTTGGATACATAGGGACAAAAAAAATCAGAAAAACAGAGATTTCAAGTTTAATTGTATTGTCTATTCTCTTATGTCAGTCCAGATATGACATTGATTTGGGTGTTTTTCCTTGGGGTTATTGTTGACCTTTAGAGCAGACCAAGGGCAATCTGGAGCTCGCCTGTGACCACAGGTCTGGGAGGCAGCACCCTGCAGCCCCTCTGAACTGAAATCTCTTTCTGGCTCTGTCAACTGATTCCCAGGTTGCCTGACAGATAATGTGGCATGCCAGCCACCCGCTGCTTTTCCATTTAAATAAATGAGAAAGTTGTGGTTAAATTAACACTCCAGCAGAGGTAATAAGGACCAACTCAGCAGCTGCCATGATGTATGCAAATTGCAGTTACACACATTAGGAGCTAGATGTTGCTTAATTTGTAGGTCTTTCTGTCTTTTAAATGAAACAGCCTCCATCAAGTTCAGGCAATCTTAAAACAAAAGGCAAAAGAAAGCCCCCAAAATCAACCACTCACCAGTGCTTCTAACGGCACTTACAGTTTTTCTTCTGGGGTTTCCCTCCTGAGCCCCAATAAACAATTATTACTGAGTTACACCGCACTGCTGGGTGCTTTTAGGAAAAATATCTACTGATTTCCAAAGAACAGACAGCCTGATTAAGGAGGTACTGCCATCCCTTTGGTATAAACAGAAACCTCATTTACTTTGCAGTGGTGCCACAATCCAGAGGCTCAACATCCATCAGGGCTTTTTCTCTGGAAATGAAACTGTAACAGAGCAAAAGAAGGGCTGTGATAGCTGCCAGTTAATCAGACAGCAGGAACAGGCTGATATGAGAGCCCTTTTTCTCCTTTTAGATCAGTAGAGATGCGAATGGAGATGCAAAGAAGCATGTAACCAGATGGGGTTTTTGGAAAGGTTGGTCTGTACTTTAGTTTTAATGCTCCCTAATATCTCTAAGAAAATTATGGATGTAACTATGTTAGAGTCAAAAGATTTCTAAATGGACACCAAAACTGAAACTCAGTCAGGGAAGTGCATCCTCAGAACAGCAGAATTTGGGACTATTATGGCCACAGAAAATAGGAATAACTAACGTTCTTCAGTGTGTGCTTTGTGAGAAGAAGCAAAATATTAAAACATTCTGAATCAAATTTTAGCTGGCTCAGAAATGCGCAGCCTCTGGATATAAGGCTAAAAAAATACTTGAAACTCGCACAATCTTTTCCAGGTTTTATTCAGAAAGGCAGAGATTTCATTCTAAAATAAACCCCATCCAAATGATTTGGGGATTTGCCTATCTTTTTTGCTCTTCTGACTTATGTAGTCAGTTCTCAAAAACTATTTCTACTGGTCTTTGAATACCTTTGGAGCAGATTCTCCTTCCTCTGCTCTTGTCACCAGCCCCTCCATGCTCTATTCCTCTTCCTGGATGTTGTCTTCTTAGCCTTCACCTTACCTAGAGACACCTTAGTGACCCCTGGCATCCCACTAGCGAAGAAATAACAGGAACTTGCCCTGTCTAGTCATGATTTGGCTGCAAGTGTTGAAACATACTCTCACAAGAAAATGCAAGATAAAAAGCCACAATGAATTTGTGGACAAGAAACACTCAGACTATGACCAAAACACAGGGTCTGAGAGTGAGTCCCTGTTCCCAGAAATGAATGCAGAGTCAGGCTGGTTTCCAGCTCCCTGCTGCAGGCAGAGCTGGCAGGTACCTCCTCCCCATCGCTCTTCCGTCTCAAGGAAAGGAAATCTGAGCAGTCAGGTGGGATGAGAGCTACAGCCTGCCCTGAACTGAGCTAGTGGAGACAGGGAGACAGGTGCCTGCATTCTGCTCTTCAGAGGCAGGCTCACCAAACTTGGGTGCTTTACTGTTCAGAACACCAAAGAAGGCTGCAATTCTGTCTGCCCTGACTCTGTCACTCAGTACAATCTCCTGCCACTCTCTTTGGTCTTTGTCTCTCATTGCTGAACTGGGATAATGATGATTTCCTACCAGTCTGAGAGATTAATTAGCATTTACTAAGCTGCAGGGCCCACTTGCCAATTGTGCAAATGCATGTTTGTGAATTCCAATAAATTCTGCATTTGTTGCAGCTCCCCAGCCTGGGACACAATGGAGCCAAAAAAAAAAAAAAAAAAAAAAAATTAAAGATTTTAAAATTTTTTAAAAAAACATTGCTCTTCTGACAAACAGAGGCAGTGACTCTGAGAGACAGAGACTGCTCCCATCATGGGCATGAGGCATTTGTCCCTAAAGTGGTATGAAGGTGATTTTGGTTCATACGTGTCCAGTGCTGAGTGCTGAGCTGGAGGAGGTTCCTCTCTCCTATTCCCATGCTGTCCCAAAGGTGACTGAGATTTGTAATGCAGCGCTGAAGCTCCAAGCCACACGATGAATCTCTGTACCAGAGACACACAGACAGCCTGAACTGTCTGTCCAGCCCTGGGTGTCAAGGTTACTGGGGACAGATGGTCGCAGCAGGAGCCCAAAGGAAGAACCACCAGCAGAGCCTTAGCCTCAGAGCCCTCAGTAAATGGGGCTGACAGGCTGGGCACAGATATCCTCCTTCACCCTGTCATCTGAGTTACCAGGCTGCAGCTTGGTGAGTTCACCTCTGAGGGTTCTCATGAATCAGGAGATAAAAGTGTGGAAAGATCTGCAATATCACCACCCTTTTGTTTGCCCACCTACACTTGCCCATAAATATGCAGCTGATTTTGCTCAGATCTTGCAGCTGACCGTAGTGGTTTATCCTAGAGCAGCAAAGAAAATAAACAGCAATCAGAATCCTTCAAAAAAGTAACATTTCTTATACTTCTGTTCAGAAAAAAAAAGGATGAAGAAATGTAGCATCTTCCAAGCTACATCCCATGTGGCAATCTTCCAAACCTCTTTCCATATGTTCCTAAGTGTTGAAAGCCCAAATGTTCCCTATCTTGCTGCCAAATTTTCTGTCTCAATCCAAAAGGCTCTTACAATACAGTTGGGTATTGTCTAGTGAAAAAAATCCCCACAGATAGATTGATAATTAAAAATATATTTGATCATCAGATAGATATGAATGGCCAAGGGGTGCTGCGCTGAATGAATCATTCATGCTCACATATTTCAAAGCAGAAGGATATCTTTCTGATCTTAATGGAGTTGCCCTAGAATCCTTAATTGTTACAGAACATATTGCTGAAGAGATTTGAAACTGGGAGCAGAGGAGGAGGCAGATGAGCCACAGCAGAGAGCTGCACTGCCGGGTGCAGCCTGGGGAACACGTCTGGCTGGCTGCAGAGGGAGGCTTTGGACTCTGACAGACAGCGATGGATTGGTCTCAATTCTGTCTTGTTTCCCACTGAGCCCCACAAAACTAAAGGCTAGGAATTTACCCTTGTTTTAAACCAAAGCATAGCTGCTGCTTTAGTCCCATCCCTATAGGTGCTGGGCAAGGGTCTCGGGGTGGGACAGGTGTTGGTCAATGCATCTCATACACATTTCACAGCACAGGAGGGAAAGAGAGACTCTCCAGCCCTGGTGCTAAATGCTGCAGGCTCCCATCTGCTGTCCTCTTCCTCAAAAACTCCCAAAGTCTAGGAAGGATGGAATTTCATGTGGATGTCTCCATCCAGGAGCTGTCCTTCCTCTTGTATCTGAAAGTGTAGCATCTCCAAACCTTAGTTTCTGTTTAAAAACTTACTGTAACTCCAGAGGAGATTCAATTCAGAAAAAGTCAACAAGGGAAAATAACCAACACATGCTGGTGTCAGAGCATAGTACTGTGGGCTGGGAGGTTCCCATCTGCAAGAGTTCAGGAATTCCCTGCAACTGGCCTGCAACAGGAATATGAACTGACATTGAGTCCGCAGCAGCTGCAGATGCCCCTGACTCCAGAGCACAAACAAAACCACAGATACCTTTGCTACATGAGAGTCAGCAACTGTAGCCAAGATACAATGGATAACTTGTGTTGGAGGAGACAGGATGAGGGTTGGGGGGGGTGAACTCTCAGATACTGTAGCTTTTGATGTTATTAACAGTACATGCTACTAATTTACAGTAAGATCAAGTGAAGGGTGTTGATGGCTTTGGGCATTGAAGACATCCATCTCTAAAGGCTCTGATAACAATCCCTCCTTGTCCTGAGATTGTCCAAGCAGCATTGCCATCTTATAGAGGAGGTACTTGGGGATGCTTTGTCCCCCTTTTCACTGCAATGCTCCTCATTTGACTTCTCCTTTCCAGGCACCTCTGGGTCAATTACCACATGCATTATTTCAGCCTAGGAGGAAAACCAGTGAGTGCATTTTCCTGCACTAGAAAGTATAAAGTAATTGTAGCAGACATCGTAAAAATGGAATAACCGAGAGGGAACAATTATGAACCAGATGCAAACAGTAATGAGTGTGGTGCTTAGTACAGAATAGGTCATGTGTGATTTCAGGGTATTAGGGCACAGCACTGAGCACAACTGGGCCTTAGTTCTGTTGGTCATCTGATGCTACCACAGTTAAAGAACCCTCCCAGGAGTGGGCAGTGTATTTGGGATAAGGTTTCTGCAAGACATTAAGATCCTGCCTAACACCTATACCAGGATGGCAGAGTATCTGCTACATTTCTTTTGTTGTTCCGTAGCACAATCCTTATTTTTTCTGCAATGTGTATTTCACACATGGGATATTCTTTATTTTCTCTGGTACTATTCCCACTTCACATCCGTGTGAGCAGGATTAGGCCTTCAGTTAGATAACTAATGCAGCTGTTTTGCTGAACCAGCTTCCTGGCTGGGAAATGAATCTAGTCAGCTGTGGATAACAAGCCCCATAATAGAGATTTCAAAGGTTTCATACATTAATTTTTTTTCCTTAATATTTGAAGAGTTACTTTTCTTACAAAATCTGTTAAGCAGATGTTAGGAAGTAATTACTGTACGTGAATCAGAAGGAAAATGCACATCTTACATTGAACATGAGTGGACTGAGTAAAGAAATTGATAGATGAAAAAAATCTAAAATATATCTGAGTGAAATATGCCAGAATTTGCCTTGGGATTATAAAGAAGAAGGAGCACAAGGCAAGTTCCTCTCATGAGCCATGTGTTCATTGTCTTTCCAAAACAAGCAGCCCACTGCCTTTTTCATCAACAGCAGAGCCACACTCACCATTCACGGAGAGAAGCTGGCCCTGGCTGGGCAGGGAGAGTTCCCATCACCACTTAACATCTAATTGCTTTCCAGGCAATTGCGTCAGTGTCCAGTGTGATGGACAGAACTCCAACATCACAAAACTAAAACACTATCAAGTATCCCAAAGTATCCTTAGATCATGGAGCACATAAATAAGGCTGATAGAACTGATCTTATCAGTTAAACTCCTGTCTCCATGTACAGATATTTTGTAATTTTTATGTATAAATAGAAATGATCTTCGAATGATGGTGTCAGAAGTAATAACACCAGAAAAATAGTATAGAAAGCAAAATTGTAGGGAAAATGTTGCCTTGAAGAATGCAATTGTCCAGGCTGTGGTTTTGTCCAGGCCACAATATCCTATATATTTACAAACCTGGACAATCTCTAAGGACCGAAAAAGTTTCTGCTTCCACTGTGCACAGTGCTCTGATGGATAGATTTTGAGATGAGATGGGAATTTGTAATGGTAAAATTGGGTAAACAAAATCAGGAACATTAGGAATGGATTCTGCCCTCAGCTTGCCCCCAGCACTGAGCCCTACTTTTCTCTGTCCTGATGTCTCCCATGCAAAATGCAAAAATCATTCTTCCTTTCTGAAGTACTTTAAAATCTCAGGTTCAAAGTGCTACGCTAGAGTAGTACAAAACCAAAATATCTCCACAACTGATAATAAAAATACTGTGTGTCTTTTTCCATCACTAGCAGTTAATGCCCTACAGAGATGGGGTTTCTGTAATTACCTTTATGTCGCAGTACGGCTGGAGTAACTGAGGCCTTAATCAAGGAAATTATTCACCTGTTCCGTGAAAGCTGCCTTAAGATGCTTTTTAGGGACATAAAACAGACCTTCAGATTGTGCTTATTGTCACACATAAAGTCAATTTCATTCAAAATACCAATTTCACATCAGTAACTACAGCCTTCTAAATTCCATCCCAGAGTCTATAACCTATAAACACCATAAACAGAAATGTTACAAAGGAAGCCTCTAAAATTACAAACCAGCCAGAATGTTTGATATTTCAAGTCTAATTTACCATATAAAACCTAATTTTGAGAAATGCTATGAAAGCATCGGGATTGGGTGCATTTTAGAACAGCATTTGTCATAAAAAAGAGCTTGAACATTTGGGTTGCCAAGGCAGAAACAAGCACCACAGACTCATTTTACCCTTATGGGGTTTCATCAAGGTTGCGCAGTGCAGCTGTTGTCTTAGTAAAAGAAAGTATTGGCCCCTGGCTGAAGGAAACAGAAACATAATTATGTTATGATGAGCTGGAAAACGTGCAAAGAAAAATTGGAATGCAGAGCGTGATAAATGATGCTTTGTCAATTGCAAAACAGCAAGAAAAGCAGGCGGCACAATAACAACCCCTCTCCAGTCAATGCTTCCAGTTCAGCTACCAAAATAAAGCCCTACTCTAAAGTGGCAGGGTAGTGATAGCTTTTGGCTGTAAGATTTAGTCCCGGTGCAATAATGTTGGGTTCGTAGAGCAGATTATGCAGTCAACCTTAGGAATAGAAATGAGAAAAGAAATGGACAGATACTCCTCAAAATTGAGAACATAATTCCTGCTAGACAATATTTATAGGTCGTCTTGTTCTGATTTTTATGTATATTAAAATTCAAAGGTTTGGGCCTTTTCCTTCAGGTCCTTCCTTTTGATTATGTTTCCTGCTCCCAAAACCCTGGTTCTTCCAGGGTGACCAACATTTTCTGAACATTACTATGGCCATTTGCAAGGAAATGCCATTCTGTAAAAAAACTCTTTAAATTGTCTGTGCTCCCATTGACAAGGGCAGGATTTCCCTTCAAGTGCTGCAGCAACATGCTCGTCTAGGATATAAACACTGAAGTTCATTCTAGTGATGTGAATAAATCCAGACGGAAAATTGGACTAATTATATACCAGTACAGGAAACTTTTATTTAGAAACTGCAAAGATAAAAAGGGACAAATGCCTAAAGAAAACCTCTAGATAAAGGGGAGAATGAATAAAAACAACCCAAACCAACCCAGCTGAGGGGTTTTTGGTAGGGGCTGCAATGCCCACATGCAGCCCTCATCCAGCAGAGCTGAGGCTGTGCCCTCTAGTGCTGGCCACCTGCAGAACTGAGTTGAAAAACCACTGCTGAGCCTGTGCACTTCCAGACCTCTATAAAAAACCTATTTACTCCCAAGGCAGAGCTATTCTTGAGCAAAAAGTCTGCTAGAATAACTCCATCAACCTCCTTCCTATGGAAAAAAGCTCTAGGGCAGATTTTCCGCTCTCATTTTGAATTTCCTGCCTTTGGAGGATGCCTTCTTTTCATACTAAGAATGTCTCAGAATCTGGTATTAATAATCTTGTGGGGTTTTTAATAAAAAACCCCAAACAACCAAATGAACCACCCAACAAAATATGTATTGTTTCTGTAATTAAAAACAACCAGTTCTTAAATTAGCATCTGTGTAGGGTAGGTCATCTTCTATACATCAGTTTAAGAGGCTGAAACTGATATTCAATCACTGTATTTTTAAGTGTGTATTTTTTGCCCTGTCAAACAAGGAGCAGAGGCAAGACACCAATCACTCCATTCATACAGTAACTGTTTGCAAGTCACAGATTTGTGACTTCTAATGACAGCATGATTTGCAAATATTTATTACCTACAAAAAATTAGGACTATTTTTACCACTAATTATTTTCATTTACATGGTAAAATTACTTTATTATTTGACTGTAGTTTACATCTAGAGGTATTAAACCACTTGTAGCTTAATCTAATAATTTTATTCCTACTGATTGCAGAAGGTGAAATTATTGAGGAGTAATAAATCAGTGGAAGCCTGCAAACAATTTCTGCGACACTCATGTACTGCTTGTGCTTACCCTTCCACCTTTCTCCATTTCACACTAATTTCTGAGGCGGTCCATATGGCTGTAGAATTTTGCAGAACAATCTTGAGCTCCCTATAATTTATCCTGACATTGTTAAGATTAACCTGACCAATACAGTATCTTCCTCTAGCGTTTTCTTCCTCAGTCTGGTTTGCCTGACGCCAATCTTCTTTTTCGGCTGCAAGACATTAAAATAGGTATTTTACAGGAAAATGAAAACAGTTCATCCCAGCCCCTGCTTCTGTCTCATCCCCATACATGTCTTATTCAGGAATACCAACAGGTAAGCAAAGGCAGATTACAGAAATAAGTAAAGGTGAATGACTGGACTCTGTCTAAGGATTAATTAAAAAACAAAACAAAAACAAACAAACAAAAAAAAAACTAGCCAAAGAGAAGGGCAGATTCAAATTAACTACTCTAAACTGACAGCTTTAGTGGCATTGGCTTCTTTGCCTTTCACTTGATTTCAATTTTTCCTCTTCATGCTTCATTTCCCATCATTTCCCACATGTTCTCTTGTTTGTGCTGTCTGTTGCTCTCTCCAGCTGCCTCCCTAACTACTACAACTTCCATCATTTTTCTGGTTTTGCAGCAGATTCTTCCATAACCACATATTCCATATATATTTTATTATTCTGTCCTCCTCCTCTGACATTTTTTCCTCCTTCTTGTCAGCAAAAGTTCACTTGGTGGTCCTGGTGAGCAGAATCCCAAATGGTTTAGCACCCACAGCCTATCAAATCTACTTCTCGAACAAAAACACTGCTTTAAAATTTAGGAACATGGTGTCGTCAACAAGAGCAGAAGGATCCCATACAGTCTACTTACTTTTGCACGCCAACAGGATGGGATCCATTAAAAATTCATTTTGGGAACAAAAGCCTAACTGCAAAGAAATCCTGGCTTGTTCCCTTAACCTACTATCAAAGGTACACACCAGCCTACTGTGCTCTCTCCCATCATCCTTCTCTTCTCTTCTCTTCTCTTCTCTTCTCTTCTCTTCTCTTCTCTTCTCTTCTCTTCTCTTCTCTTCTCTTCTCTTCTCTTCTCTTCTCTTCTCTTCTCTTCTCTTCTCTTCTCTTCTCTTCTCTTCTCTTCTCTTCTCTTCTCTTCTCTTCTCTTCTCTTCTCTTCTCTTCTCTTCTCTTCTCTTCTCTTCTCTTCTCTTCTCTTCTCTTCTCTTCTCTTCTCTTCTCTTCTCTTCTCTTCTCTTCTCTTCTCTTCTCTTCTCTTCTCTTCTCTTCTCTTCTCTTCTCTTCTCTTCTCTTCTCTTCTCTTCTCTTCTCTTCTCTTCTCTTCTCTTCTCTTCTCTTCTCTTCTCTTCTCTTCTCTTCTCTTCTCTTCTCTTCTCTTCTCTTCTCTTCTCTTCTCTTCTCTTCTCTNTTCTCTTCTCTTCTCTCTTCTCTTCTCTTCTTCCTTGCTGTGATAACAAGTTCCATTACATGTATTTACTCTGTCATTCCAGCAATTGATCCTTTTCCTAAAATTCACCTCATCTGAAGGGGTACACTTTTTCTCTATACTCCTGTGCATACCTTGGGGATCAATGGAGACACTTAAATTAAGCAGGACTCAGCCTTTAAGAAACCAAACTTCATTTCCTAGAAGGACTGAGTAATTGCTGAGTTAGTATAAAGATTCACCAAGCGCGAATCTATTTTTTGTTAGAAGTTGATTTAGCTTAAACTCTATTTCTGAAATGTATTTCACTCCACCAAGACAAGAAAAGATGTTACAGTCTCATAAATACTGCATGCTCAGGCATCCCTTTGATTTCTCACAGGGAGCCAGGAGGCAGTAATTGCTCTGCTGAAGCCTGGTGTATAGCCTGGGTATCAGATACATGAATTCCCTAGACTCAATCCAGTTTTCTCAGGTGGCTTTTCATTCACAGCTTAAAATCTGCAAAATAATAAGGCAACAAGTCAGCAGTTGCTCCTCATTCATTTTTATGTTGTTAACATTGAGATGAGGAAGTGTGTGCTACCTGTGGGAAGAAACAGCCTCAAATTCCTGGGGTCTTAGGGAAGCTGGTTAGAAGGGAAGGAGATGTTGGTTGATTCTTCATTCCGAAGCTGTGGTGAGGATGTGGGCCTGCAGAGAGGGCAGGCTGGACCACAGTTATGCTGTCTCCAATTTTAGCTATACCAAGGTTAGCAGGGTATCAAGGGAATAATATATCTGGATTGACCAGGGCAGGCTCTCAAAGTCGGGATCTCACCCTCGTGTCCCAACAAAGGTCGTTTTCCTTGAGATGCTATTTTTATCCAGAAGTTTAAAAAGAGATTTTTTTCCTCAACTGCCTCCACCCCTCTGTGGCCCTGGGAACTCTGATATTCCCAGCACCACAGCAGGAGAGGAGCCTGTTCCTGGCATCAGATTTCATGGATGGCTGTAGGGAAGCAGTAAAGGGTTCCTGGCAGATAAACCCTGAACAGGAGAAGAGGCTTCTTTCCTTCTTTCTTTTCTTCTTAATCCAGTTATTATCTAATCTGTATCATTTAAATAATTATGTATGTCCTTGCTTCTACCAACTCTGGAGCTGGCTTGTGATAGCTCTTTAATTCCACCCATGCATGCTTAGATAGTAACTGGCCTAGCAAATGGTACAGCTCCAGGTACAGCTCCCAGGGCTCTGCTTAAGACTCATCTGACCTAAATCTCCCTCATTATAAACAACCATAACTGTTGGTTTTGTTTATTTTTTTCCAAACGACAGCAGCTACAGGAAAATGTCATTTTGCTTTTGCCATTTATAATTAACATTCCCCCCTAGGAATTTAAATAAATTATGCTGAAAGATGAATAAAATAAAATCTGGTTCTGATTTCCTTTTTATTTTTATATGGCTCATCTCTGAGGTTTCACACTTATTGTTAGCACATATTTCTTTCCTTTCCTCAGCCTTTGTTCACAGATTTGCACTTGATGAGCATGTTGCCTCACTTTAAAAATAAGGTTAATAGCTGCCTCTTCTTAGAAAGGTTTGAGACCTCTGAGCATATGTAGGCATGTAAAACTGAAAGGAGCTGATGAAATATAAAAGTCATGAATCTGTGCTCAATAAATGCTAAGCATTTACCAGTATTAAATGACAAAATTCTGTATTGGGATGCCTTAAGGCTGGGAAGCTATTTCGGCTTCAGGGAACCTTGCTGTGACAATTTTTATAAGCAAGTATCATATACCACCAAATAGATCTCACATTACAGAGTTGCTCCACATGTACTGCATATAATCTAGAGTGATATAGTGATTTATGTGAGTATAAATCATGCGTTGGGTTTATAAATGGCCTTTACCGTGAATGAGGGTGCAAAGCTTGGGCACTTCTTCCGACTAGTGTCTGAACGATCTCTCTCCAGTGTGGCTTCAAAGCCTGAAGAAATGCACATAAGCGCAAACAGCGAAGTTTGGTGTTGGGATCCCAAGGAGCGGTTCGGACTGGGATGCCCTGGAGGCGGCATGGCTCCACGATGTCCCCTCTCTGAAATTCTGCGCGGGCAGCCGCCCCCGCCCCCGGAGTGTCTCCGCTGTCCCCCAGCCCGCAGCGGCTGAGCGGCCGCTCCTGTGGCCAGATCCCGGTGCCGGGGGCTGCGGGAACGCTGCGGTCGCTCCCCCCGCCGCGGCGGCCGCAGGAGAGCAGCGGGGCGGCGGCGGAGACGGTGCGGAGCCCCCGCGGGCGGGCACCGGGGGAGGGGGCGGCCGTGCCTCCGCCCTCCCCGCGGCCCGGGGGCACCGTGAGGCTCCCCCGCCCCCGGCCCGGCCCAGCCCAGCCCAGCCCAGAGGAGGGGGAGGCAGCACCGCCCGCCCCTCCATCCATCCATGCATCCATCCGTCCATGCATCCGTCCCTCCATCCCACCACCCACCCTCCGCCCTTCCGCCGCTGCCTCCCTCCTCTCCGGGAGCAGCCGGTGCGCATCGTGCGGTGGAGCCACCGCGTTTCGGCTCCGCGGGCGGCCGCGGGGCAGCCGCGCCCGGCCGCGGCAGGGGGATGCG
>VZRF01001220.1:0-154413 GCA_013396875.1 Vireo altiloquus | reverse complement strand
CCTGGCGTCGCGTCGGTGCTTGGATCCTCCCTCCTCCTTCTCCTCCTCCTCGTCCCCTCCCTCCCGCTCTCCGCCTGGCAGCGCGGGGTTGGGGAAGTTGCGCTTACACGAGAGATGGCTTCGCAGCGGGGATCGCTTTGAGCAAAGGGCTCCCCCTCCCTCGCCTCTCCCCGTCGCCGCGGCCTCCGAACTGTAAGTGGCAGGAAGGAAGTAAAGTTGCAAACAACCTGCCGCGGCAGGAACTTTGTGAGCTGCTCCAGCTGCATGTGTTCAAGGTGCCTTTGATGTACGTACAGCAGCTTCTGGAAAGTGGACNCGAGCCCTCCCTCTCCCCCACCCTTCCCAGCCTCCCCTCCCACCACCGCCACTTCAGCCCACACACGCAATTTGTTTGAGAAGGGAAAAAAAAAAGTGATGAACGAGAAGTGGTGAATTACCCAAGCGACTTTCCTCAAAGAGCGAGCTAGCCGGGGAGAGGAGCCGGAGCGAGCCCCGCGCAGGGCCGGGAGGGACCCGCCAGGCGCCCGCCGGGGACCGCGGGGCTGCCGGGGTGTGAACGCGGCTCCGCAGCGAGATGCAAAAAGCCTCATCTGCTTGCGCTTGACTTGCGATGCCGGCTCCTCACTAGAATGCAAACCCTTGCACAGGATGAAAACAGGTTTGTGGCAAATTCTCCTGGAAATGTTTCGCTCCTCACCGCCGCCGCCTTCCTGTTTGAGATGTCAGAGAAGATCTTATTGATGACACGGTGGTAGATACCTCTGCTGTGTACCCTCCACTGTTCTTTGGAGATGTTCAGCCACAGATGAATCTTTTATGCAGCTGTCTTTTCATATCTGTAGCAACTGCTGCACAATCTGCACTTGATTGCAGTTAAAATATTCTCTTTATGATCCATTGCGCAAAATGATGCAAAATAAACACAGATGGAAGAAGTGTGGGATAGAAAGCTGTAAATGAAGTACTGATGGTGGATTGATCTTCCCTTCTTCTTCCTCTCCCCACTCTCCATGCTCTACCCCCAAATGTGAGACTTTTCTGAACAAAAAAATTGCTACATTTCTGTTTTAAAGAAATGATTTTGGGGGCTCTTTGGCTGGGGTTTGGGAAACAGCTTCCCATCAGTGGTGCTTGCCTTACTGACTGACTTTCTTGAGTGTTTCTGGCTGCCAAGCCCATCAGCTTTTATCTTGTCTTCACCTGTTTTAAAGTATGTCTTGTTTCTTCTAATATCTGCAGGTCATTCTTCCAGAATGCCAGAGGAAAGTTCGCCAAAGCGGAGTCCTCAAAACATCCCATACAAGGATCTGCCCCATATCATCAATGCTGATGGGCAGTATCTCTTCTGCAGGTATTGGAAGCCAGCAGCATCTCCCAGGTGAGCACTTGGAAGCAAATGTCCTTTTTACTATCAGTAAATACAACTCTGTTAATGTAATTATTATTTATAGCTTGACTGGTGTTACAGAGCTGTGTACATGGAGTTTTATAGAGCCCCTAAGAGAGCTTTCTCTCAGCTGAGAGAGCCCCTACTGTAAAGATTACATTCCCCAAACCTTTACTTGCTCGAGTCAGCCTTGCAGTTATAAAACAGAGAGTTACTGTCATTCCTTGCGCAGCTGGCTTGGTTGGCAGTTCAATATTCTACAAAGTGGCTCTGGCAGGTGGCTGATGCCTATCAGTAACAAACAGCTATTCCCAAACTAATAGCACAGGGAGTCAGAGCGGAAAGGGATACAGGCTTTGGGGTGTTCACTCTTTATGATTTTCTCAGCGTCAACAAACTTAACATCAACACCTGAGTTCAGTTTCAACAGTAGTAGCTGAAATCTCAGAGCAACAGGCAGAATGTTTGACTGCATTGCTTTTTGACTGGTTTTAAATTATTTATGCTTAGTAAATGATTCAGGGAGCTCTCTCACTGGCAATTGCAATTTCAAAACTGACCTGTGTAATAAACACAGATAAAGAATCAGGTAGAGAAATTTTTCTAATATTTTTGTCATAATTTAAATAATCTCTTTATTGTAATAGCATTCTGTGCTGATTATGATCTGATGTTGCTCCCATAGTTATGATGTTTCTTCTTCCTGTATCTGCTGGCTTGGCATGTGTTTGTGCTGCCACTTGTTATGTAGGTACTACAGAAAAACTACTTCAGAAAAATCTGGATATTGTATAATTGTTGTCTTCTTATGCAACCAAACAGGAAGAACTGTGTTGATTTTATACAGCTAGAAAACAGTCACAGGAAAAAGTCCTTCAATCTGTTGTAGGGAGTTAAACTTTATCCTGAGGACCCAACAGGTTTGACATCATCCGCTGCCCAAACCAGCCTGCAACTGCTCTGAGAGAGGGGCTTGGGTCCAAGTTAGCTGGCCTTGGGGTTTATGCCTTCAAAACTAAGGGACAATGGGAATAACATAGGGCTGGGTTAGCACCCAGGTAACATAGAGAATGGGCAAGTACCAAAATACACTGTCCCCAGAGGGAGGAGAGTGCAGTCACCCCACCATAGCTCCGTTACACTGCTTGGGCTGTAGGACACAGGTCTGGTTCAGGATTTTCTGGTATACAGAGCATTTTATAGTTGTTTCTACTTGCTGCCTTTCAGAAACAAAAAGGAAAGTTTTTGGCACTGATGCTTTGCATAGTCTTTGCACCAACCTGAAGATTGCCTTTACAGAAAAATTATGCTATGAAATCAAGGTTCTGCAGTGAAACCAGGCTGTTTTGTATTACAAGGGTAATTAATGGTTGACTACCCATAACATTCATCACCCAGTTGTGGAACTGCTTTTTTATCATGTTTAATTTCTTACCACATTAGTAGTGGGTGGATGGATCTTTGTTCCAGAAATGGTAAGGAGCTGAGAGTGAAAACTTGGTGTCTAAGTCCTCTGGGTAGTCAATTTTTTTAGTGGTCTCTGCACCAAGCAGTTAATTAAGAGTGAACTTGCCCTAGTTTTGTGACAAGAAAAGTGGATGGGGTCAGTGTTGCTCATTTACTGGGAGCTCCTGAGTATGTGTGTTTGCATGTTTGTGTGTAAGGAGAGGGCGTATTGTTTATTATTAGCTCTTCATGAATTGTTCTGTATGAGAGAGATGGTAAGTGACTGAATAACAAGTCAAGCCTGGATCCTGCAGTCAAGAATGCTCTTGAAGTGCTTTAATAGGGAAACCAAAAATACATTATTTTACCCCCCTTCACTTTTCATAAGAAACTCAGCTTTTTCTTCTTCCTATCTAGAAGCTCAGCAACTTTCATCTAATTTTAAACATTCACCAAAACTGATCTCTATACATGTATAGGGAGAGGGAGAGAGACACCTCAGGGGACTTTTATAGGCCTGTTACAATTTATTTCAAATATTGAAAGCAATTCTTTCAATCTTCTAACTCAACTGTTGATTCAGGTTCAAATCTTAACACTAATGAATGATGCTATAACTGTCAAATGGTGGGATCTTTCATTGATCCATTATGTGCCTAATCCCAGCTGGAGCTATAGAAATACCTCTTCACTGCAGATGCCCAAAGGTTATCATTGACTTGTCTTCTATTAGAATAGAACTTATTGCCCTTGATTCCTCCCCCAGGGAGGGGGAAAACCCAGGATGTCTGCCAAAGGAAAAATTAAAAAGTAGCCCTAGCCTGGGGTTGAAGAGCAGACAATGGCCAGGCAATCTCTGAAAGTGGGGACGACGGACAGACATCACCCCTTGGAGCTGGTGCTTCTCTTTTTTCTCCTTGAACAGACTCATAAACGTGGATAAAGGGCTGTGGCAGATTAATGTGCCATAGCATATTTTAAAAAAAAAAAATCACCTACAAGTATTTTTTCAGCAAGATGGGGAAATTTTGAGAGATTTTTTTGCTTTATGCTCACAAATACACAGGCTCTGATCCTGTGTGGAGTTGATCTGACTGATCAGCCCATACTGGTGCACATATGGAAGCTTTGTTGTAAGTGCCACCGAGGCCAAGGTTGTCCTGCCAGTGAAAGGCACCTATTGTGAGTTCCTCAGCAGGGTCCGCTTTGTTTCAGAGGGGGATTTAGGTGATTACTTCACAGGAAGCTGACACACAAAGGCACTCAGATGTCACAATGATTAGATGGGGTAGATGGAGTAAGGAGTAATGGGACTAAGGAAGAAGAAAGACAGTGTTTTCCACTTGTTTTTCGGATGGGAAGTCACTCTCAACAGCAGAGCTGGGGCCTGGGTGTCGTCTTCTCTTGCTGCCTGCTGCTTGCAGCAGTGCAGGTGCAGCTTCCCCAGCCAGCAGCCCTTCAAGCTGCCCAACTTGTTAAGCCAGTTCCATCTTAAAGTGTAATTAAGTGGCCTTTTTGAATGCAGCAGGGAAGAAAAAGCAGTATGTCCTGGTGTCATTTCCATGTTTCGTGCCAACAGCAGGATTTGTGGAGCATGAAAATCGGTAACTCTTTGGCACCAGGTGCTCGCTGCTGAGTGCAGCACTTAAGATCTGGGCAAGGCATGGCATTTTCAGGACTATGTAATGTTGTTTGGTGGAATTAAATAATTTGAACCAAACAGGACTGATCTCATGCCTAGAGCATGTCTCACTTGCCAAAGAAACCCCATATTTTGGGAAAGCAGTCATTGTGTAAACATAACAGCTCCATGCAAGGCTTAAACCTCTGCCACCACCCTGAGCACTCTGAGTCAAAATATGAGGTAACAGGAGGTGAGGAATTAAGAAACCATGTTCTATTTCCAGCTCTCAGACAAAGCTACTAAGAATAGACGTTCATGAGGAAGGGGAAGGAAAGTTGGGAGGAGAAGTCAAGACGTTTCCTTTGAGGCCCCTAAAGGGCCTGAGGAACTTCAGAGGTGACCTTCTTCCTCTCTGGTCTGTATCCCTGTAGCCTTTTCTGGATGCTTCCTCCATTCTTGTCACTGCCTAGATAAGCATGAACAGTTTCTTCTGGGGCAGTTTTAGCCCTCTTCTTGACCTCAAGAAAACCCTGTGAGATTTATTGAGTCAGACTAATTTTTTCAAAGGTGCTCATAGCTGCAGCTGCCACTGACTTCAGACAGTGATGCCCGAGTCTCTCTTGGTAGTTCAGTCGCTTTAAGCTGGGCACTTCAGACACTTGTAACTAGAGGATGCACTTGAAAATGTGAGTTCCAGACATCCATGAATCTGAGCTTCCTCAGCCACCAGAGAGGTATCATTACCTGGCTAGTTAGCATGGCACTTGAGTAACTCTCACAGAGTCGTCTCTAGGTGGACTTAGAGGATTGTTAGGATCCACAGTGGTTCTCTGCCTGTGGGTCACAGAGGCATTCCTGGGCCATTGTTAATGAACACTGGAATGGGTTGGCTCAACTTTAGACATCATGACTGCAGTTTAAGTAAACAGAGTTTAAATTGTCTGAGTAAACAGTGCCTTTGTAAGAGTTCTTTCAGTTCTACACCTGAGATGTGTTTAAAAATACAAAATTAAACAAGCAAAAAGCACCCACTTTTCTATTTACATTTTACATTTATTTTATTCTTTGAAGAATGCCTGCCATTCTTTCTGACTTGTTAGTAATGAAAGGCCAAGCCAATGAGGAGAAAACAGATTTCTCTGTTCCCCAAAGACTTTGCAGATGTGCCTGTGGTGCAGAAATACAAACTGCTTTTATATTTGAACTGGCCCTTAAATTGTAAATATTGCTTGATGGTTTTGGCATCTCATTACCAGCACTTCCATGCCATTTCCAGAAGAACAGCACAGCTCCCAGCATGAGCAGATGACAAAATTGAATTTGACTTTCAGACCTTTCCAAAATGAATGAATAAATAAATAAATAAGCCAAAGTGAAGTCAAAGCAAAAGAAATCAAGTGACTGATTATAATATCTTTAATTATAGTGTATTGTGTTAGTCTCTAGAAATACTTAAAGCAGTTTCTAATTCAGTGTCACTCTTGAAGAACACTTAGTTTGTACTAATGAGGTCAACTTGAAATTAAAGTCAAATCTGTAGGATGCAAGATGACTTATGTCAGCACAGTTTGCCATAGAATGAATTCAGCTCCCTCTGTTTTTCTGATCCCATCTCACACACTGCAAAGGGAAATAACAATGATCATTGTCAAATCAACATTCCAGGCTTTGCTTGCTGTATTGCTATTGCCCGAGTTTCTAAAGCCTCCCTTCTTTTCATCAGCTGTGTATGTGTTCCATTAATGCCTCTCTTATCTTTGCTCCATGTGACTGTCTTAGTCACTGTGAATGGGGGCATCCTTTTATGATTCCTTGTACGGTTCCAGAGGATGGGCAAATTAGCAAAACAGCTTCATGTAAGAGGGACTATGACAGGGGAGCAGCTTTGGTTCTTGCTGCAGATACTTCCAACAGGCTTTTTCAGTAGGATATTTTTTTTTAGTCCCCACAGGAACATCCAACACGAGCAAATCTGCCTTTTATTCCACAGAACCCCAGGAAAAAGGTGAACAGCAAATGGAATAACAATAGTAATTAAACTGTCCCATTTGCTCATTGCCCTGTTAGAATCTGCTTCTGAGCACAGGTGTACAACTTTGTGACATCAATGTCTGGGAACAAGGTGACTTCTGGAGTTTCCTGCTGTGAGTCTCAAAGCAGTAATATTTCATCCTGATCCTGAGAGCAGCAAAAAAAGCAAAATCAGTGTTAGTTCTGTGTGCCACCTGATGAATTGGAAACAATACTGTCCAGCATGGTGAATATAAGAAGTAGACCTAGAAATAGGAGAAAAGAATAAAAATGGTCTAGAGATAGTGTTGTAAAAATAATTTTTTTCTGCTCATTATTCTGCCAGAGACTGAAGGATAAGCAAACATGGCATCTGTAAAACAAACAGTTCATTTGCTTTTAATTGGAATACAAGTGTGATGATCAGTATTGGCTTTGTGCCATGGCTCTGATGGATGCCCAAGTTGGTCACTCAGCATTTAGAAATCTACTGATCTCTCCAAGGGTCTTTATCCTAGGCAGACCCAGTCTTCAGCTCAGTGAACTGGGAACACTCTGAACCAGCTATTTGTTGGTAGTGACACAATCGCTGAAGCAGACAACTCAACGATCTTATCAGAGTTCCAGATGCAAGAGCACTTTACTTCACTGCTATTAGGAATACGTGGACTTAGTGGAAATAACAAAAGAGCTGCACACAGTCCCTTCCTTCAATTTCTCCAGCAGTCTTAGAACATCCCTTGGGAACACGCAGCAGTTCTTTTAGATCACTGTGAATGCATCTACAACAAGAGTTGGCTGGTACAGTTGTTCTGGCTGGAAGAGGGTATTTTTTCTAGATGTCTGTAGCAGAGGACTTGGCCTTGCAAGTTCCCTTCAGACTGCTGTGACTTTGTCTTTTTTTCAGCCAGGGTGAACATCTGATCTCCTTGTTCTTCTAGGGAAATTTCATTGTTCTAAGAGCAGTCCCTGCAGACATATTTGGCTGAGCTGCCTTCCCTAGGTTCAGGCGTGTCATTGTCCTAATGTGTTCCCACTTGAATGGACGCCATCAGTGTTTAAAACCTACTATTGTCCCTTATCCAGGAGATGTGACACAACCCTGATAGCAAATGGCTGATTATTCCAGGTATCCAAGGAGACAGTATTGCATCTTGCCCATGAGATCCTAAAGATATATTCAGGCAGGTCCCTTACCTCATCCTGCCCCAGTCATATCCTTAACTACACCCAGCCATCCACGTCCTGTACTCTACAGCACAGACATCCTAGCACTGTCTCAGTGTGGCTTATTATCCATAACAGGATAATAGGAAGGAAGGAAATTAGCAAACCTCAGGGTAAGTAAAGTTTTTAGACATCATTAAAATTATATCTCCTCTAGGATTTCTTCTTGCAGACCAGTAAGATTTCAGTTATGTTAACTGAAAGAAAAATACTGGTACAACAATCCCAAATACCACCCTTGGGCTAGTCCTGATCATAAACATCTTCTACAGCAGCCAGACTCAGGGGAGTCACTGGGTGGTGGTGTCAGGAAGGCATCTCCACGCTGACCAGATGCACTGCCCAGACAGTGGTACCAAGGTGTGGCCTTGGTGTCAGGAAGGGATCAGCTGGTGGAAGCTCTCCTGGTGGCCACATCACTGCAGTTAGATTTACCCGCCTCTAACATGCTCCTATGGGATATTCCTGTCAGCAGAGGGGAGATAGATCTTGGTCTTGGTCTTTCTGTGCTTGGGAATGTGTTTGTTCCTCCTAGACAGATGCAGTGTGTTTGTGTCCAAGTGGATTCATTCTTCTTGTAGCAGTTTTCAATGTCCCAGGACCTTGAGTCCCAACACCAAACTCCATGAGTACTTATGAAAGAGTCCCCCCTTCTGTGTCAGACATTGGCTCTCCAGCCAGGAAATATCTTTGTTTCTGTTTAGCAGGCACTCGATTATGGAAGCCTCCGAATCCTCCCATACTGAGTGATGGCAAAGGCAACTTGGTAGACCTAGAGAATTTAGTGTCAGAAAACAGAAAAAAGAAGTCAACAAGGAGCAGAGAACAGGCAAAACATGGTCAAGACAGTCATTAGACAGTGACACAATGACCAGTGATTTACAGAATCAGATTCACAATTTCTCGGTACTTTTGTTTCCTCGTCTAAAATTGGATGTAGTCATCCAGTCAATTGATACAAATTGGGGCTGGAGTTTCTAGATAAAAGCTGCCAGAGAAAGTAAGTTATTCCTTGAGCAGCTCGTGGTTGAAGACAGCTTGATGTTTGAAGAGAGATTTTAAATAAAATCTACTAAGCTATGCATTAGTTCTTCTCTCCTGTTCTGCTACAAGTGAGTTGTCTCAGCAGCACCCATTGAAAAGAAAGATCAGGGGAAAAAAGGGGACGAAATATTGATGACCGGGCTAAAGCCAAACATTCAGTAGTAATAGGGCAGTAATTTTATCTTCCAGTGTTGTGTACAGATGAGTAAGGAGAAAATGTACAAACTACTATAGATTTGGTATGCAAGAAAGATTGCTGATTTTTTTCAGACATCTGTCTGACCTGTGATAAATGTCCGGCTCTGTATGTTTTCTTTCTTTCTTGCTCAAGCATGAAGCTTTCAGAGTGAGAGAATAAGACTTAAGTCGTTGGCCTTTCTTTAGAACAGCATTTGGTTTAATTTGCTGTATTTGTATTATTTGTATTATTTTATTATTATTTGTATTATTAGTATTACTTTTTATTATAATTTTGTATTATTTGTGTCAGCAGGTTAGTTGATTCACCAACAGACAAGATGAGCTTATTTTTATAATTTTTCAACATATTTTTAACTTTTCTTTTCAAAACTATCTCTATGGGCTTTCAAATTCAAGAAATCTGAAGTGGCTTAATTTGCTGACTGAAAGGCATGAGGAGTGATGAGGAAGCAGTAAGTAATTAAATTTCTGTAAGATAACATCTAGCTGACTTAATGGTTAAGCTTTTTCTGAATTTTTTCAATTTTTTGTGAGAGCTAGTCTACAATATTTGGAGCACTAAAATCTGTATTCTGAGCAGCATTCATAATCTCATGTTATTAAAAAGACATTCAAGCAATCGGCATTCAGTCATCCTCTGTCCCTCCCCAGGCAAGGGGCATGGAACATCTCAACCCATATTGTCCTGAAAATGCACAGAGCATCTCTCTGAGGTTATTAGACGCTCACAAATTCATTAGGACAGAAAGCTTTTTTAAAATTGACTTTTTTCTTTCCAAGTTCACTTGGCCCCCTGCACGTAGCACCCATGGTGACATCTCAACTCTGCTGTTAAGCTCCTGCTGGCTGCTGTAGGGTCAGGGTTTGACTCATGCTGTGTGTCCATCCTTGCCTCTGGCATACTCTGTTACCATGGACAAGGCTTTTTACCTCTGTGCTTCAGTTTATGTGGCAGTGGGAGGAAGGGTTGGTCCTTGCTTGGGATTGGGTAATGGATCAGAGGATCTCTTGAGGTGCCATCCATCTCTGCCTTGTGTGACCTCTGCAAGCAGCCTGGTTGTGCCCTTTGTAAAGCTTTCTGGGTTTTCTGTATGGGGAGTGTTGTACAAAAGCCAGCTGCTGTTATTATTTATCCTGTTTATTTACTGGTCACATTTCTCAGAGCAGGGGAATGGAAAAAAACAAGCAATCAGCAGATTCACTTTGTTTACATTTCATTTCACTTTCAATGTTTGAGGAATGGTGATTTGTTAAACACTATTCCTTCCTTTGAAGCCTGCAATTTTAAATAGTGGAAACATTGTCTCATTCTTACACACAGGTGTATGTTTCCCTTTTGAAGCATCATTTAAGGATTCTGCCCATCAGAGGTTTGCTTCCTGCTGAGCACATTCTCCTCCACACTGGCTCTCACTCTTTCTTTGCTGGGAATCAAAAGGAGTCAAAGCTGGCCTGGCTGGTAGGGTTAATAACTGGGATATTAAAAGTACTTGCTCTGGATATTGCTACGGCTTTTTAAAAATGATCAGAAATATGTGGTACTGTCTCTGGTGAAGTGCTCCACATGAAACACAGCATTCCTGCAGCAGAATAACAGCTTGTGGTTTAAATAAATGTTGTTATTTCTGCTCGGCTGTAGGTGTACATGTATGTTTTGGTTCAGTGACTGCCAGATACTGTAAATGAGTATTGATTTCCTTTTCTATTTTAAGCTTTTCTGCAGAAAAGACATCCCACATGCCTTTGGCTTTCTTTGCCTGTACCTAAAATGATTGCAGCCAAGGACTCATCTAACTAAAGACTTTTTTTTTTTTATTGTTACAGCCCATCTTTATTCTAGTAGTTGCACCTCAAGTTGGACAGGTCCCCATTCACATTTTGGAGCTTAAAGCTATTATATGTGGCCCTTTTTGAGAGCAAATCAACAAGGCAGTGATTAAAACTCATGGCTGGTATGTTCCTTACTTATGTTAGCATGGCAGCCCTCACTACCAGAGGTGAATTTGCCTTAGTGTTAGAAATGAAATAACATTTTAGGAACCAAGCCTGCAGTAGCTAAAGGGTTTGGATGCCCAGATTAGCTCAGTAAAGCCAAGAAATAACACATCTGGATTTGGCAGCCATAGGCTGAAGTCTGTATCCAACTCTTAAGTGATCTGTGGGTAAACCATTATACCTCACCTGTGATTACAATTCACTTTGGTTCAAAACAGGAATAAAAATTTCAGCCTTTAAAGCCCCTTTTGCAGTGATCACTGTCTTAGCAGTATTCCATGTCTCGTGTTTAACTGCTTAAATTCAACTTTCTTTCCTACCTCAGGTCTACAGCAAACATGGAATAGTAAATTAATTGGAACATGCTGAAAGCCTTGGCAAACGCTTTGCCTGTGACATTCCTAATTTCCCAGAGGAGTAGCTGCTGATATTGATTTTGACAGAGCCTGTAAAGCCTCTTGCTGCAAAGATTCCTCTTGTAGCTGGGCAAGGCTGAAGTGCAGCGCTGGGATGTGCCAAGATTTCACTGGAAATTAATGTGTTTAATCTCAAAATAGGTTAAAATATACATAAGCGCTTTATGATTAAGAAATTAATCCTTGAGTTTCTCTCTCTAAGTTTATGGGATAATGCCACCCTAGATTTTGGAAAATCATGTGGAAAAAACTTGGCAATTTAGAGACTCATGCTACCTGAACATCTGAACTTATAATGAGTTTGTCAGTTATTTAAGAATGACCAATTAAAATCTCTGCCAGCACAGAGGGCTGCTGACAAAATTAGATCAGGAAGGTAAAAGTGAGGACGGGCAATTGACTCAGTGCAGGAAGTAATCAAGAGTTTCACATTATGGATGGAATTGCCCGGCCACAAACAGTGCTGTCGGGTCTAAGTATTTCAGGGAATTGAAGTCTTTTTTAAACCATTAAATCCATACAACTGGGAACCGCACAGTCTGTGCTTTATTAAAATGTCATAATAACATAGTATTTTGACTCCACAGAACAGGTAAAGCATCATCTCCTTTCTTGCTCCTTCTTTATTCACAGCTCTTTTCCTGGAAGGTGTCCCTGACCATGGCAGGGGGTTGGAACTAGGTGATCTTTAAGGTCCCTTTCAACCCAAACCATTCATTCACCATGCAAGCCCCAGATGCCAGTACTTCAGTCATGAGGTTTTGATTGCAAGAAATAGCTAAGAAACGTTTTGACCCTCTTGTGCCAGGTGTCTTCATAGCTTAGAAACATTCTGACCCTCTTGTGCCAGGTGTGTGCTTTTCGGCCCCTTCCCTGCAGAGGTGCTGGGGTGCTGAGCTGAATTCTCCCTGTAATAACCTTTTCAGTATTGCTTGTCATGAGTCGTCTGTACCATCCACTCCCTGAAACAGCAGCTTGGGACTGGATGTGATCAGAGCCATGGCTGGAGTCTGAACCGTGGAAAAGCCCATTTTTAAGAACCATTGATTTGGGGGGGTAGATTGACTATGAAGAACATTTGGGGCACCTGTCTTCAGACTACGAGTGAGGTCCTGCATGAAAAATACCTTGCGAAAGAATCGAGGTCAGAAGTCTTCAGACTTGTCTTAGAGGACTTCAGCAAATGCTGCTTAACATATAGACGTGGTGTTCTCTGCAGCACTTGATTATGTGTCTCAAGCCCTTCTTAAAAAATATTTGAAAATAACCAATCAAGCAGAAAGTTCCTAAGGACTTAAACATTACCGAGTACTTGTGTGGATCTAACCAGAGGGATGGCTTTACGAAATAAAATAGTTTCCATCATTTGAAAGCTGCAGAGGCGTATCTAAAACTCCTCACCTCAATTCATGAATACTGCTGTCTATTTCCATCTTCTGTGCTATGCCAAAAAGTGAGATTAAATTGTCAAAATGTGGCTGGGATGCCATGTAAGGAGCATTCTTGCATGGCTTGAGCTCATCCCATAATGAAGCACACCTTGTTCCTTTCTAGGAAGCTTCCTTGGTCTTTTAGGGCTGAGTCAGATTTGTCAGGCTATGAACTTACAGCAGCAATAATGACTTGTCACTGGAACAGGTTCCAATGTTCTGAATATGCCAAGACTGCAAGGGAGTTCAGTAAAAAGAAACTGGTTTTGCACAGCTACTTTGAAACAGAGACATACTTTTATATCAAAAATCCCTTTTTTTCTTCAGAGAGCAGGTGTAGTCCTGAACTAGTGAGTACTGCTGAGTTTAAGCAATAGTTACTATGCAGAAGTAGCTTCTGGCCCTTCAAATGCAGCTTTCTCATGCTTGGAAAGGACAGTCCATCTCATTACACAGGTCTTTCTATTTCAAGGGCTTTGGCTCACTCGTCAGTATCTGCATTTTTATTTCAAGAAGAAACTGCTACATGACTGCCTAAACAGTCATTTTTGTCCCTTTGGAAATCATTAAACATTCAGTGCAAGGGAAAAGGAGGGAGAGTCTGTGAAAACTGTTCTTGCTCTTACTCCCTGTCTGTTGGTTCTCCATTGAGAGTGGTGGCCCTGCAGCCATCACTCATCTGCAGTGGCTTCGCTTCCAAGTCAAAATGAATTTTGAAAGAAACTAACCAGAAGTATTTTATTTTTCCTGATTTCCAACAAGGGGATCTGTGCCAGAAACTATTTATTTCTTGGCATAATCTCCCTCCACACCCTAAAGCTAATCTAAAAAAATTTGGGTGTGATTTCAGACTGACTTGAATTTTGCAGCTGATGTCTTCAATGTCTTGCGCAGTTTTTTTAGACAGACCCTGACTGCTTTGTGCATCTATCCTTTTAGCTCCCCTTGGGAGATATGACCTCCATTTTATCTCCCTTGTCACCCTTGTACTGAGCAAGGGCTGAAGCAGAGCAGATGTCCAGTTCCAGCACTCCTCCCAGTCAGGTCCTGGGGCAGTTCTGTCTGGGCTCCCCCACATCATCCCTTCCTCTGGCCCGTGTGTGGCAGTGCCTACCCCTTGCCTCGTTGGAAACAGGAGTGATAATCCTTCTTTTAAGGCTTCTTGTGCTCTGCAGAAGGGTAACAGCATGGGGAAAGCTCAGATCCAACCCTGAGTTGCCCAAGTCTATGGGGATCTTGTCTGCCTTGCAGGTCCAGAGCCTCAGGTATGGCAGTCAGTTCTGCCATGGAAAATCCCATCTCTGATACCAAAGTGGAGGAGTGTCTCCCCAAGGCAGTCCATGTAACCCTAGAATCCCTCCTCCTCAGTTTCATCCAGGAAAGGGGGGAAGATCCAACCCACGAGTTTTAAGCTACACACCAGGCATTTCACCTCTGATCTCAGCCTCGTGTCCCCTGAAATATTACTTCAAAGCTTCCTTGAAACTAAATACAGCTGATCTTAAATGTTAACTTTGCAGAGACTTACCCAGAGCTATGCAGTTGCAAGGACCCCATAATTCTTTCTCTCCCACCCCCACCTGAAGTTTCTTCCTCTCTTTTCCCTGCATTAGACCACTCATGAGTTATTCTCAGTGAGGGCTTGCTTTTTGAAAAGCTACAATAAATCAGCTTAAACTGTTTCTCCACATTGTTTTGTGCTGGCTCTAGCTAGATCCTGTTGAACCTTTTGTTATGAAATATATTTGTGCTACCCAGTTCTGTCTCTGCCCTGTTGATTTATGGTGTCTGCACTTCCTGAGGTGGTTGGAAAACTTAGCCATGTTACTCCTTCTGGACTCGGCAGTTCTGAAATGTCCTCCTAACTCTGTTCTTGTGAGGAGTTGTGATTTTGAGATGTATGAGACCAGGCTTGCAGACATGTTGCAAGAAGGTTGCTTGCAGCAGCAGGCACAGATTTTTAAGACTGAGCCCTAAATCTCTATGGTGCAAGACAGCAAGATTGTGCTTAAATTAACAGCAGCCCCTTTGGAGGGGCTTGCATGGGAACTTCCAAGCCTGAGGAAATGAGGAAACGAGGAAAGAAAGTAGGAAGCAGAGCTTGCTGAAGAGGCTTATTTTTTAATTGCCAATTTAAGATCTGGACAGGGATAAAGCTACTAGTCTAGAACAAACCATATCAAACAAAAATGTACAGAACCCTCAACCCCCACAAGCTCTGTAAAGTCAAGCAGAATTTGTGTATTGTGAGCATAGTGCAGGTTCCTTTGACATATTCAGTCATGCATAAAGGTTTTCCAAAGTTAAACTCCAGAGATAAATTCCTCCAGATTCAGAGCTCTGTGAGGCATCCAACGCTGCATGGTCTGTGATTTTGAGAGAAGGTCAATAGAGACTCAGCTCCAGGCTACTGACCTTCTGATTTGCTTTTTCCCCTGAATTGGGAAAAAGCACTTTAGAGCTGCTAGGAAGAGGTGGTTCCCCAGAGCCTGGGCCTACACAGCAAAGCTGTGGGGCAGTAGGGCAGGGGCTATTAAGGCATTTGTTAATAAACCTGAGCAAGAGAGCAAGCAAAGCTCTTGAGTGTAATGCCTCCCTGAAACGTGGATTGGAATTGGGAGAAAAGACACTCACTCCCTCTTGCACCTTCAGAGGGACATAACTCAGATGTTTCCTAGAGGCAGAAGGATGGCACGGACACACCTGACTCCATAAATATTCCTGTCCAATTGGAGTCACCAGGCTGAACTCGTGGCTGTGTGGGTCACAAGCATGCATAACATGAGAGAACTTGCTACAGCTTTTTGTAACCCCTGCCATGGCCCGAGTTTTTTCAGGGTTGTCTTGAGGCACAAATCACCTCCAGAATAAAGAATGCAAAAACTGGCTCAAAAAGCAGACAGAGAGACAACCCCCTTCCAAACTTCAGGTCTTACACCCAAAGCAAGGGGCTGAAGAGCCCTCCAGAGAAAAGGAAAATATCACAAAGAGTGAAGAAAAAAATTATTCTTCATTATGGGTTCTTGTAAATTATCAGCTGGATTTTTTTTCTAATGGAAATCTTTAAGCAAATACCAAGGGTAGAAAATTAGATTGACGCTTAAACCTCAACAAATCTTATTATATGATAGATAGCTAATCCTCATAGTGAGGGTCATTCACCCAGCTAACACAAGAATGAACAACTTCCAGGGACTTTCCATTATAATATACTTTGGAAGCCAAATACACACATAACATTTTTAACACACTAAAAGATCTGTGAGAAACTATCCAATTGCTTGTCCAAAAACGTCACCAGTTTTTGGTAAATAAAAGTTAATTGTTCAGCTACAAAGGAACTGATAAATCAGCTCAAACAACACAACAAAATGTAATACCTAAGGCAGTAATTTTTCTGGCAGCTTAGCTGCCTCAGAGCTTTCCTGTCAGTCAGTTTTTAAAAATTACTTTAGGAATTTAGTGTCTGGAATTCAAAACTGCTCAGGTCAGATGTTCTTTGTTAGAGCTGATCTGGTTCTGGTAACAACATCCGTAAGACCAAATGAAAAGCACAGTTGCCTAACATAGAATAACATGGTATTAGCTTTAAGTTGTGAGGGCTTGATTCAGGAAATCACTTCTGTGTGTGATTAAATCAGTCCTTATTCCGGACAGCATTTATAAATCCTTTTTTAACTTTCATCCTGTACTTTGAGAGTCCTGTTGACTTTCATGTGTTGAAGAAAGTTTTCCTGAGGTTAAGGCAAGTGCTTAAATATTATTCTGAAAAGGGATGCTTTTGAGTGGGGTGGAAAAGATTGCATTTTTCATATATGCAGTCATAGGAAGTTTGTCTTCCGTTCTTTGGTTCAGTCCTAATGTTTTGGGTTATTTTCTGGCAATAAAAGAGCATGCACAGGGTCCCAGAGAAGTGTCTCTGTCCCCAGAGGACACAAGGAGTTAAAGTCACACCATCCTGCTTGCAACCTTCTTTGTCTAGTTCAGTTTCAACATGATTTTTGTTGAAAGCAAAGCAAGAAATGGGTCTTATGCTCAGCAGGACACAAGTTCTGAGTGGTGTTTCAGGCCTGCAAAGTGTCATAGCACAGCAGCTTTCTGTGGGTGTTTTCATTGTATTTTTCTTCTAACAGCCTTGGTTTAAGAGGGCTCTTGCTCATGTATGTAAGTCCAGTGCTGCAATTTATTTTCCATACAAATTATCTCCTCCAGCTTACTGCAGAATTGCATCTCTGAACAATTGTCTTGGCACAGCAGATAGGGCAACACGTGCCCAACAAAAAAGGAAGTGAGAACCTTTAAACCTGGTACTGCCTTTCCACCTAGAACTGCAACCTAAAGCACCACCCTGCCCTGCAAAGCTGCTCCCCACACAAGAAGTGAAATATAAGTGGATATGAAGCTACAGCAAGAAATAGGGAAGGGTTGCACACAGCTAAAGCTTGGGTCAGCTAGTAACCTCTCCAAGAGGCAGGACAGAAAGACAACCTGTTCGTGTGGATTTGTGCACACTGACTGCGTTGCAGCCTGGCCTCCACCAGTCCTCCACCCTCCCTAACGCAGGACAGGGTCTTTGCAGGTGCTTTGCATTAAATGAGGGTGTGGCATTGCTGTGTTCACAACGCTTAACAGGCTACAGCTGCAATCTAGGAGGGACTGATAGCAGTCAGGGGTCACCAGCACAGTGGAGATGTGGGAGCAGGGACAAGTCGCTGGTGTTTATCATCTCCTCACTGGAGAGAAATAAATGCCAGTAGTTGATTTGAACAGTAAAGACAAATATTGTCCTGCCTTCTTGTTGTAATAAGCAACCACATCTGTTTGCCGAGCTGTGCAGTACCAGGAGGCAGAAACCTGCAGTGGGGAGAGGGCAGGAGGAGGAGGTGATAAAGGCTATGGGGAGGGCAGGGATCTGCGAAAACCATCTGTTGCTTTTGCAAACAGCAGTCAATAAAGCGGTTTCCTTTAATAGCCCGTAATTGTTGTTGCAGAGTCGGGTGAGAACACGAGCGTGGGCTCTTACCCTTACCCAGCTCACACCTTGGCTTTGTGTGCAGACACACCCGCCGGGCGCGGGGGAGTCCTGCCGCTGTGCGAGGAGCTGCTTTCCCCAGCAGGTGCCAAAGCCGTGCTATTTCGAGATGTACAGCAATCACAGCTCCACCAGCCAAAACCAGCTGAAGCACCCAAAGATACGTGAGCTCTCCCTGCCTGTGGTCAGAGACACAGGAATCGGCAGGGATTCAGGCACAGCTCAGTTTCCAGAGAGCTTTGCAGGCTGTGCACGATGTTTTCCACCTGATACGTGCAAACTTCCAAGGATTTCAGCAGCACAGCTGCAAAAGCTGGAGGTGAAGAAATTTCTCTCCAGTACCAGTTTAATACATAGCCGAGACACAAACCTTTTTTAAACAAAATTCTCATTGAGGCTGCACAGAAAGGCACTGCAGGATCCATATTAATTTTAAATGACTCTGTTGAAAGCAATCTCTGATATTCAGACATCGTGGTAAGGAAGGAGAAGACTGTGATTTAAGAGCAGGGATATCTGCAAAAATGTTTACATACAGGAAAGAACTGGTGTCAGTCAATCTAATCATTTGTTGTATTTTCCTGGCAGCTTGCTAGTGGAAATACGTTGAACCATGTATTTGTTACACTGCCTTCAGGTATTATTTGCCAAATCTAAACTTGTTTTGTAATGGAAAATTTGGGATTAAGTGAAAGAGCCAAATCCTTCAATCTTCATTCAGATGATGTTCGTACTAATTTCAATTTTTCAAGGTGTTGTGTTCAATATGTGGCCCCTGTGCTTAAACCTGAAAGCTGGAGCTAAAGAGCTGTGTAGATGCGACCTAGATTTTTAGTCAGTAAAGACACTCTCACTTTTTATTGAACAAGACAGGCTGATCTTGTTTCAGTGTAACAAATTGGAAATTTTATGCTTTATTTATGATTATTGATATGACAAAACTTTCAAAAGTATCTAAGTCTTTTCGACAGCTACTGTCATTAGAGCTCTTAAGACGCAAACAGGCAAACAGGGTTTTATTCAGTGTTTTTCAGACGAATAATAACCCAGATCTGTTCCCTGTGGTGTGCAAGGGCTCTGTGACACTTGGCAATTGTGTTCCAGGTGGAAGGAAAGGTCACAGGAACACCTTGCCTCTCTGAAGCTTTGAGTTTTTATCTTTTCTCATATGGTTTCATATAAAATGAGGGCTCTTAGCATCTAGAAGGATGCTGATCTAGAAGGGCAAAGTCATGGTATTGCATCAGTGTGAATAATAAGCAAAACTAGGGCTTTGCTGTTGAAGGGATGAAAAACCAAGAATTTCCTGGAAGAGATCTCTTTGCCAGCTTCCCATTAGGTTTCATTCACTTAGTGCCATGTAGTGCATAAATTCAAATAATGTTTCTCTGAGAGAAGAAGGGCTATATTCAATCAGCCAAGTTGCACCTTAATGTCTGTGCCTAGCCAGCAGAAACCAATATAGGTCCTGTAAAGAGCTTGAGTAAGACACTGAGCAAGGAAGCTGCCAAGCTTGAAGGTAGTAGGAGGTACAGGGCAGAGAAACTTAATCTGGCTAAGTCTGTTGGATATGAGGGTGATGGGCCCACAGGAAGAAAGTTAATATTCTCCATTGAATAAGCAATGGCTCCATTTCTTCAGTATTTGGAGGTATAATAATAGATCCTGCACTCCTAAAATCTGCCAGGAGCTTAGGTAACTTGAAAAATCAGTTGGTCAGGGACAATGATAAAGGAAGGAATGACTGCTCCACACGGATTGTTTTGCAACCTTCAGTGACACTAAAGAGGATTTGTAAGGCACAGCAAGTTAAATATGGTACATGACCTAACCTCACCCTTGCTAATTGGTGTTAGACAGATACCAGAGCATCTTTGCCTTGCTGCTTTCGTGTTTGCAGAGGACTGTGTACAATCCTTCTCATTTGGAGGGATGCTCTTTCAAATTCTCTAACTGAGCAAATAGTTTGAAGCAGGTGCTAATCAAAGAGCTGTAACAGGAGGTTTACATCATCCAACATGGTTTTTAAGTTTAAATATATTAAAATCTAAGCAATTTATTGCTGTGAATACACTGTCTAAAAAGGTATTCAAAACCTCAATCAAAATAAAGTTGAGGAATTCCCTAGCTATTAACTGCTGTCATTGTTTTATGTTGCCAGTTCTTGTAATATTTCCCTGTTTGTGTACTGAAAATGTCAAACTTGTAACCTTCAAATGGTGTAGTGGTTGCTGATGTTGCAATGACAAATGGTTCTTTTAAACAAACAAGTTATGTTTATGTTGCTAAAGCTGGATTTTTAATAGTCACCTGTCAAATCCAGCAGAACTTTTGTAATCTCATTGCTATTTCTGCTATAGTTCTACCCTAAGTCTATATAAATTTTATCTAGCAAAAACACTGGGGAGTTCAAGTTCAGTCACTCTAATTTGATGACATTCCAGAAAAAGTAAAGTATTATTCATAAAACTGGAATATTCAAAGATAAGTATTTGCAAAAATAAGTGTCTATTAGACTAGATTTTTTATTATCTCTGTCTGTACAGTGGCTATGCAAGAGTCACTTTAATCATAGAAGTGAAGCAACTGTTTTGGGCAGAAACTGGAATGGTAAAATTACCATAATTGGGTCAAAAGATAAAATTCCAAACTCCTGCCAAAGTTCTGGACTCTGCTGGAGACCTATTCTTTGGCTGAAATTCCACCTTTGAGTGTGCTGGAGCATCAGACAGTGTTTCAAGTTATAAAGTTAAGGGAAATGTTGATATTTGAATCACAGAGAGATACCAGTCCCAAAGGAAAGAGATGGCATCACTTACACAGGAGGAGCAGTGTAGCACCTCAAGCCCCCATGGAGTTCAGGGACTGATGCTGATGCCCATCCACATCTTGAACTTGCAGCAGACCATGGCAGCTCTGTCCCAGCTGGCTTCCCTGTAATCTGTCCTACAACAACCTGGGGAAGGCTAGGTGGATGGTGGTTTAGGGTGACAATGGTTTCCCCCGTCTTCAAACTCCCCTCAGCCATTCTATATGTACCTGATGTTTGCTGATGTCTGAAATGCTGAATTGAACGCGCTGGTTTCCCTTGCAGCTCTGAAGCCTTTGCAGGTTGATTGCCACATTAATGATTTAACATTGATGCTCCATTTAGGGCCCTCGTGTTTATCGCCCACGGCGCTGGGGAGCACTGCGGCCGCTATGATGACTTGGCCCAGAAGCTGACAGGACTTAACTTGTTTGTGTTTGCCCATGACCACGGTGAGTAGCCTAAAACTGTACTTGATTTACAGCAGCTCAGGCCTTTGCTGAAGTAAATGCCATTACAGCTACTCAGCAGTCAGAGAAGAGCCAATAAAATATTTACAACTAGATATAAATGAGAAAGGGATCATCTGTTGTTTCGTCAAGATCTGCATATTGAATCTGTAAAAGATATCCCTGTTTGCCTTGAGTTTTCCTCAACCTTGCCCTTGACATTAATGCTGATGCTATTTTAACCTCACTCTAAGGGATTATTTCTCTTTCACCTGTCTCTTGCGGGTGGAGTGGTATCATTCACCGTGGAAGTGGGACTAGGAGCCATTTCTGCCAGATTCACGGTCGATGTCCCAAATGATCCCAGAGGGGAGGCTGAAATGTCAGCATGGCTTTCATATACTGATACGAGGCAGTTGCACCCTTGGGACATGGAGAGGCATGAAGGCATCACAGACATCTTTGAGCACATCTCCACAGTCCAGCAGAGAGACTTGAGCTGGCTGTGCATGCCTCAGCTCTGAGGAGAAACCAGCCTGAGTGGGTGCAAGGCTGTGACGACACAGCAACACCCTTTGGCCCTCAGCCAGCAGAGTGGGACAGTGCTGGGCCGGATGCGCTTAACTTTCCCTGCCTCTTCTGGCTTGAGATGTCTGCTCTGTGCCCCACGCTGTGATGGAGATGTGCTGAGTGTCACCAGGTCTCCTGCAGTGCATGGATCGGGACGTCCCAGTAACATATTTGAACCACCTGTCCTGGTTCTCTCCCAGACTCCTGCCACACATCACTCCTGCAGCTTCGTAACTTCCTTATGCTTGGAGATCTTTGCTGTGATTTTATCACTGCAGACTACTGCTCCCTGTGAGAGCCACTCTAAGTATCAGCAAAATGAATCAATGGGACAATGGGATTGATGATGGCAGCAGGCAAAATGCAAGGCCAGATTCTGAGCTGACAGGTTGAAATGGGATGAATCTTGGAGTAAATCTGGTATCCTTTGGGCAGATTATCCACTGACATTGGAAATTGCAATTTCCTCGGCTGAAACCAAGACTCAAACCTACCCCTAGGTCTCCTCAGAGACAGAACTGTTTAATTTGAACTTGAAGATCCTGAATGTACGTGAGTCATTGCACCATTTATCTGTGAGAGGAAAGGCAAAACCTTACTCAATCTGGGTACCAAGGCTTTCCCTTGCACTTGCTCTTGTGACTCACTTTCAGTCACAGCACAGCACTTGATGTGCAGAAATGACCCCTATATTTTCTCTGAAAAGGAGAATATCTAGTCCTCAAGACAGCTTGCAAGGAAAGTAAATAAAACCCATGACTTTTTTTTTTTTGAACAATTGTTCACATGCCATGTTTGAGTCTGGCTTTGCAAAGACAGTTGACCTGTGCAGAAGTATCATTACTCACCACCTAAGTCTCTTTCTTCCTGTGTAGGCAGAGTGTTTCTAAGTGTTGATTCATTCATTTTGATACACTTCCTTCTGAGTTGGAGGTAGGCTAGCAGGAGTCTGCAGTAGTTCCCAGTAGGAAGTGTCTCCATCCCCCTCTGTTTATCTATATGGCATGAAGTTCACGGGAAGGAGGATGGAAGAGGCCACGTGCTGCTCACCCTGAACCCGCTGTTAGCAGGCCACGGCCAGTCCATACCAAAAGTTACTGAACTCCAGGTCACACAAGCAACTTGTTCAGAGTCTCCATGAGGCTATGAGGGATTGCAGTTGCTCTCTGCTCATGCTTAACACCGTGCCTTAGCTCCTCATTCCCTTAAAGCTTGATAAAGGTTCTAAGTATTAGAGTTGAAATTAAAATATCTGAAGCAACAAACCTAGAAGAAATGATAAAACGTATTTATCACATGGATTTGACACAGAGAATGCCTCTTCTGTTGATGGAGAAAGGTCTTTGAGGTGCATGTTCCTGTCAGACATGTTTTGTGCTATGTGACTATTTGCACAGTCTTTTTCCTTGAATATTTTTTCACTAGAGAAACATAAATATTTCTTAGTGTTTTGGGTTTTTTTTAAAAAACACTAGTGTTGCTGGACTAAACAGTGCAATTAGTACAAATCTGGTTTCTCAGGTCAGTTAACAACTTTGCTCTCCCTGTCAGACCTACAGTTTTGTTTGTAAATTCCGTTTTCCTGATCAGCAAAGAGGAGAGTGTGAAAAGGAACCTGAAAGCAGAACAATGGAAACACAGTTGTGTTACACAAAGAGCTGATGTAACTGAGCCTTGATTCACTGTAATTTAAAAAGACAATTAACATCTTTTAGGCTCTGTATAACAATCTTTGCAAAAAGATTGCAAAAGAGGCAAGCACCAAGGATAAACTTTGATGAAATACAAGTTACAGCCTGAGCTAAATACTGGTGAGAGCTGAAGGACATAAACACCTCCACTGCTAAAACTGCTCAGGTCAGACTGGGAGGTTTGTAGCTTTCTTCAACCATTTTATCTATTCCAAATCTCTTCAGCAGTGATCTTTGGGTAATATTAATTATTCAGCTGTGTAAGCACAATAAAAGCTGTCTGTTCCCCAGCTCATACAGTGGCTCTTAGTTGTACGAGCTCAGTGTAGACTTCCTAACCTGGATATTTGTTCTGGTTCTGGTATTCTCATGGATAAAATTCCCAGTACAGGCACATTATCCATGAGATCATTAATGCAGTTCCACAGCGTGGCAATCGTGATTTCCCCAATGACTCGGGAAGTTACCAGGGCTGTAGTATGCGTGGCTTGACTGATTTATGTTGTGTCTATCCTTCAGTCAAAAGAAGGAAAAATAATTTCCATTTTTATTGCTGACTCTATAGGAGCTCATACATGGACTCTAAATCTTGCCAAAGGCTGCTCTGCATCAGCGTTTCTTCTTGTGCAAGGCTTCACTAAAAAGGTGCTTCGCAGAGTAACAAACACCTTGCACCCCAATTTTTGTCTCAGTATTGCCCTGTATAAGGTGTCTCTGGCTCACTTCTCTCAGTATGTTGAGATCTGAACATTTACTCTTTGGGGTATTTTGTTGTAATCACAAGACTGCTGGGCCTCATAGATATGTATTAGAAATTTTCTGTGGTGATGGTGGAAATTGAATTCCAGAAGGCCTCTTAACCTTACCTTGCATCTAATATTATTAAACGGCTTTGGTTTATATCAACCCCACCAAAGAGAAAAATGGAATTTCTGTGTAATACAGCATTTTTTTTCCTGCGGTCTCTTATAAGGTGTTTTTAACAGGCAGGTAACTGTTTCCCATGATTTCTGAGTTTGTTTGGCAGCTTCATGAAGGCAGAATTAAGGCTTGCTGGGATGACCTCTGCAAGTTTAGGTATTTTGAATATCACCTTTTCAACTTCATTTCTGGATTACTATTATTTTATTATGACAAGATTCTGATGACAGAATAAAGAGGCAAACATATTAGGTTATTGGCAATCAATTTAGGAAAGCTCTCTTAGAAAGAATACCTGTGGGGTATTCATCAAAGTGGAGTGATACTGCAATTCTTCAGTCAGCTGCAGATTGCGACTCCTTTAGTTTTAACACAGTAATTTTAGGGATCTGTAAAGCTGAGAGCCAAGGAAAACAAGAATAAAGGCTAGAGAATGTGGCTTTGTTTTCTCATACCAAGCATTTTGAGTTGGTAAAGCACATGATGTTCCAGCCATTCTCGTCTCTCTTCCTGTAACCTCTCATTTGCTGAGATCTAATGCACTATGGTTGCATTACGTGGCCAGAGCCCAGAAAAACCACAATTTCACCTTCAAAAGTACATGTCAACCAATAGCAGTCAGAAACACATTTCCGAGATACAGGGACCACAAAAATGTCTTTATTTTTCTCTTACACTTTTTAATTGTAGTTGAAATTAGCCCTCTCTTTCACTTGGACTTGCTCTTGCTGCTTATGGGAATTGTGTCTGTCTTAGATGAAGATGAGGAGGGTGAAATACTCAGCCCTAACCTGTTGGCAGTTCTACCAGATCCACTTCCAGCCTCCTGCTTTCTCTGGGGGGAATAAACCCTCTACCTGTCCTGGTACATGAAGACCTTTGACTCTTTCACCCTTTTTGAAGCTGTTGAATTTCCCACTCTTGAGTTATGTTTATTGTCAGATCAAAGAAGAGGGAAAGGTTGCAGATCTAACAGCTTATTCACATTCCTTAGATGTTTCTGACTGAAGTTCAGCTTGCTTTGGCAGCCCTGCTGCTGCTTTGTGTGTGGTGAGCATTTCTTATGGGTTAGCAGGTCCCTCTAAGGCACCCACTGCTGCTTCTTCTCTCTGTTAATTTTCTCACTGCTTTCTCTGTTTAACGAAGGATTTATTTCTAAAATGTAGAAAATAGCTGGAGCAGAGATTTTTAAATGCATCAAATATTAGCTGCTTTTGTTTTGGTTTGGTTTTTTTTTTTCCCAAGTGATTGCTATGTTGTTCTTGCAACTGTTAAAAGACCATTTCGTTGATGAGAACAGAAGGCTTTTATTTATTCATAGCACTGGGAAGGATTGAACTACAGAAAGATTAAAAATAATTAAACATGGTCAATTTGGGAGGGGAAAATGACCAAGAAGGATGTCAGAATTAATAAGAATAAGAGTTGGGTAGCACTGCAAGTGTAAAGTAACAGCTCATGTACATCAGCATGCAGGAACGTTCTGGACAGCAACACTCCGTGACATTGTGATTGGGCAGGCTTCAGGGCAGTCTCCAGGGATGCAGTCAGGAAAGCCTTGGCAAACATTATTTGGAGTTGGTTTGCTCGTGGAGCAGCACCACTGCTTCTTGATGCTGGGTGTGGGCCCTTTAACCCACAGCAATCTTTTCTCTCAGCTTCCTCTGGGTGAGCCCATTGCGCTGGAGCAGGGAAGGTTTGAAGTGCTTTTCTGCAGAGCCATGGGAAAGAGTGGCACTCACTGTTCCCTTTCCTTTGTCAGGAAGCTTACAATGGGTTGTGGGCATTTTTGCTTACTTTCTTCCAGCTGAGTGTTATAGGTGCCTCGTAGCAGGGGATCCCAGAGGAGATGGCTCTTTGCCATGATGGGTAGAGCACTGCCAGTGCTGTTTTATTCCTGTTTTGACTCCCTGCTCAATACAATCCCAAACCTTTCCTTGCCTTTCCTTCTCCAGATGTTGAACAAAGGTAGCAGTCAGGCTTATTGGCCTTCCAGGCAGTGGTGAGGAATGCTATCCCTGTGTGGGGCATGCAGGAGCTGAAACCACAGCATGTAATTGCAGGGAGGGAGTTCAGATACTGCAGTACACTATGGAATTCCTTAGGCAGTGAGGCAACTGTGAGAACCTGGAGGAAAGTCATCCTATAAAGCAAATAACTAGTGAATAAACTTAGTTCTGCCTTCCTTTTCTAACTCTGTTTCCATTGCGGGGATTCTTATGGAAAGAGATGAGGTGGAAGAGCACCCTGTAGCCACCAATGAGCTCCAGACAAGGTGAAACTGGTTGTTTCTGACCTCCAGCTCCTCTGGAGTCACTGATCTTGTAGCACTGGATCTCAAAGTAGCAGTGACAGCTTGCTTAGGAAACCAGTTCGTTCAGTTTTAGCCTCTTTGAAATTATAGGCAAAATTATCACCACAGCTAAGATGCAACTTTTCCCATGCATTGGGCAAGCTCTTGAACACAACCTTTCAACTGGACAGTCTATTTCCCCTTGCTTTCTTCCAGTTTGCTGCATGGGCCTGGGTTCTTTTAGTGGTTGTGAGATGGTACCTCCCAGAGGGACCACAGCTCATGCAAGGAAAAGTCCTCTGGACACACCTCCAATAGCATAATGACACTGAAATGTGCCCATAATTGTATCGTGATACAGTGTAGCCCGAGGGGAGTATCCTGTGGCACAACAGGCAATTGTAAGCACTTTGAAATGGGCTTTATTAAACTGAGGTTTCCACATTATTATTATTAATTTTGAGAAGGTCATTACAGACTTCTGCAGCCTGGTCTTGCCCTGATGAAGTGACCTCTGCAGTGACTCCCACTTTAGCCCTCACCCTTCATTTACACTGGGATCACACGGTCCCAAATCTCTGCATGCATCACATGGCATCTTTCAGGGCAGTCAGAGTTGCTTCCATTTGAGAAAAGAAACTACACAACAGAAAGAAAACTCTGTGTGACTCGTGAAAGCAAATACCTGCAGTGCCTCTTGCTGTAGAGGCGGCCACAAGCCAGGACTTAGAAAGGCAAGCACAGTCTTTGTTTTGTTTGCCATGTGGAGGCAGATGAAAAATCCTGTCAGGACAGGAAGCAGCTAGACCACAGCAAACTAAAAACAAAGAGACAGTAAGGCTCCTCAGAGCTGATATGTCTGATGGAGCACGCATATGCTGCAGTGGAGTATTTTGCTTAAAATATTTGGGTTAGGAAAGGTACAGGGCTTACTCAGACGTGTTTCCTCTCTACTCCACTCAGGGGGATGAGACTTTGTTTCATGGACTTCCCTGCTGATGTAAAAGTGGGGAAAACATAGTCTTGCACCTATCTTTTAGGCAAGGGAGTTAGGAAATTGTGAGGGCTGGATACACCTTTAGCACGGATCCACAGAAGAAAGGACACCTGAAATCAGACACATGTCATCACAACAGTGTAATCTGTTGTGAACTATGAAAACTTGCCAACCACACCCAGGCTGCTCAAAGCAATCTATTTGTTTATCTGACCCTGAACAATTATTATTTTTAAAGTCAGATTTAACTGTGGCAGTCAGTGAAGTAAGACAGACAGGTAAGCTTCATGGTTTAACCCAGAGCTGGATGCAGGCATTGTTGGGGTAGGGGGAAAGACAATGCAGATTCTCCTTCTTCACTGCCCCTACATGTAGACATCACTAGATGATAATGTTGGGCTGCAGTTAAGATTGCAAAAGAATGGTTGTGGTTTTCTCAGCTCCCCCAGTTACTCTGCTCCTCCCAACTGCTCAACCATTTCCTCACTGCTTTGGATCCACCCTGGGACAATAGGTTATTGGATAAACAACACGTCATCCAGTTGAACAGGATTTTTGGCTCGGGCCCTGGCTGAACTGAGGTCACTTGTCATCCAGCAGGGCTGTGGTGTCAGCTCTGAGGGAAGCAGAGCTGGGACACATTTTACTCCAGTCATGCCCCATCCACCTTCTGGCATGAGCCATTCTCTTTCCTCACTCCATCAGGTAATGAGAAGAAGGTGATGGAGAGCCAGCTCCCCCAGCTTTGTTGCAAGCCCACTTTGAGGGAATCCCTTTTGGGGAGCACTGGGATCTGAGGCCCTGGCTTTTTACTCCGAAAGAAATGGGCCAGGCAGCCCACCCCAGTTCTCCTAATTATTCATTTCTTACTAATGAGCAGGGGGAGAAATGTCAGTGGGTCATTCCATGAGATAGTACATCTTCTCAGCAGCTGCTTCTTGAACAAAGCCTCGCTGTTGGCCTTCACACAAGGAGGCGTGAGGCTGGAACAACAGTCCCAGTGAGCACGGCCGCAGCGGCAGAAGGAACAGAGTGCTCCCATTTGAGCACAATGGCTTAGCGTGGGGCTCTCAGCTCTGACCACTGTCCAGACTGTGCTCCTCAACCTGTCACTGCTAACTGTGAGCTGCTGACAGACAGACAGCACCACAGAGGAAACACAGGTCATTTGCCTGGGAAACTTAAAAGGCTTTTTCTTCCCGTGAGGGTTGAGTCCTTCTGGTTTCCCTTCCACAGTTCTGCCTCTCAGATGAGAGATACCTTCTGTGATAAAGAGGAGTAGGCCATTGAATTTGTGTGTGGTGCTGATAACGTTGGGCCTAAGTGATAAGCATTTTGAATGAGTGGTCCCAATAATCAGAAATTGGACAAAGGGTTCACTTTGGTGTATTAGAGGAACTAAAGGGGAAATAGCCCTGACTGAACTCAGCTCATTTCATCTTACAATCTGTTGGTTTGCTTTTGTTATTTCAAGATTTTGTGCAGTTGTCATCTGCACTCAGCCTTTACCTGTATAAATTAATCCCCAAATCAAGGGTCAAATTCTGCCTTCACAGCTGCTCGTATAAATCCAGGATAACCCTCTCACCATGTCAGAAAGCCAGGTTCAAGCCACAACTTGTAATTGCATTCCCTATAAGCGCATGAGGGTTGGCAACCTCCTCTAATGTTTTCAACAGCTTACTTGCTCTCCCATAACCAGTTCTGCAGGCTGTAGGCGTACATCTGCATGCAAGATGCTTGAGGGTGGAAGGACAAGGACCATATGGTTATTAGAGCTAAGACTGAGAGAACAGATCCTTTCATGTTGCCAGCTATGTCTGTTTTGTGGGGCTACTGGACAGACATCAAACTTGCTTCAAACTTTGTTCCTTTACTGACTTTACTGTGACAGGACATTAGTTCATATGCCCTCAAGAAACATCAGAGGAATCTGTGTTCTTTAAAGGAAAGAATAACAAATCAGTGCTGCATATAATATCAGTGGACCTTTTTAGTTAATGGTGTGGATGATGGGATGGAGAGCACTTTCAGCCAGTTTGCAGGGTGGAAATTGAGCATATGCTGAAAGGCTACTGTTCACAGGGACCTTGACATGCTGAAAAAAGGGACTGGCAGGGACCTCGTGAAATTTCAACAAAGGCGCTTGGGGAGTTCTGCATCTGTGGTGGAGTAATGCCGTTCAGCATTCAAGTCTGGGCACTGAATGAATGGAAAGCAGCTTTGCAGAAAAGGACCTGGGGATCCTCACAGACAAGCTGAACATGGGTCAACAGTGTGACCTTGTGGTGGAGAAGGCCACCCCATACTGAGCTGTATTGAAAGATTATAGCCAGCAACCAAAGAGAAGTGATTATTCTCTTCCATTCAGCATTTTTGAGACCACATCTGAAACACTGGGTCAAATTTGCTCCCCAGTAAAAGGAAAACATTGACATACTGGACCGAGGCCAGAGGAGGGCTGTCAAAACAATTAGGGTACAGGAGAACAAGATGTGCGAGGTAAGGCTGATAAAACTCGGCTTGTTTAGCCTTAGAAGAGAACCAAACTTTAAGAAGCCTTATTTAGGCATAGAAGAGGGGATTTTGTTGCTCTCTACAAGTCTCCAGTGGGAGCTTGTAGTGAGAGACAGACTCTTGGAGTGGAGGAATGAGAGGGAAGTGACACAAGTCACAGCACAAGAAATCCCAGTTATGTACAAGGAAAAATGTTTTCACCATGAGGGCAGTCCAATGTTGGAGCAGGACTCAGGGAGGTGGGGACATCTCTAGCCTTGGAGATACTTAAAACCCAGCTCAATAAGGCCCTGAAAAACCTGATTGAATGGGAAACACTTTGAGTAGGGGCTTGAACTAGATAATCACAATATGTCTCAGCATCAATTATTCTTTATGAACTAAAGAGCATCTTAGATGCTAGTATTGGGGCTGTTGCTTCCAAAAATAAAATACAGAGAGTTTTGAAATGGGTAAAAAAATTGCCTTCTTAAAATCAGACTTTAATGGTACCTTCAGTTTAAAAGAGTTTCATCTTCAAGGAGATGCATTTTGACACTTTTGCACTATGAGAGAAAGAAAGCATGTTTATTTCTACCCTTAAAGGGACAATTTTCCCATAGCAACAACATTTCATTAATGTGCCTAGCTTTCCTGTTGTTTGTCAGGTATGTCTAATTTGGATGAAGTTGTTTCAGAAGCTAATTACTGACGATTCCTCACCTACAAATGTATCTTCATACAGGTGGAGACTTTGTCATTCTGTTGAGTTACAAATGACTGTTCCAAGTTACTGAACACCATTCAAAAAGTAAAGGAAAAACATATACTTTGTGTATATAACCCCAGTTGGATTAAAACATTATTTGAGTTCCTTCAATACCTTTTTAGACAGATAACAGGAGTCAAAGGGGCTCAGATTAGTGCTTATTTCAGCACTATCTTGGAGAAGAGCCTTATTAAGGAGTGTGGTGTGCAAAGAGAGCTCTTATTTGCACTGAGCAAAGGCAAGGAAGAGGCAGATTTACAAAGAGAAGTAAAACATAACCAGTTAATAAACAGCCTAAACCTGCCATTTCATCTTCACTTTTAATGCTCTTTGTGCCCTGCCTACATTGGAAACTGAGAATAAAATCGTTCTTGCTGAACTGGGCAGTCACAATGTCAGGGGACATGATTCACTATAACAGCAAAACTTTCCAAAACTTCCAATAAAGAGAATGGTTTTTCCTTATAACATAAGTAGTGGTCTGAAGTCATAGGAAGGCTCACTTAAACTTCATGCATTCGTGTGTTTTGATCAAAACTGTGGCACTCAGCCTATTTTTCACCAAAACTTGCTGTTAACAGGCCCCCTGGGCCTCCTCCAGGCAAACCTACCACCCTGTGTGTGTTGGCACAGTGTGAAATGCCAGCAGCTGGTGCAGTGTCTAGGGCAGCTCCAGGCTCCTTCTGAGGCATCAGCAACAGCTTCCTGTTCCTCCAAGGGCCAAGCTCTTCATGGCTGGTTAAGCGTTGAGACCAGAGTTACACTTGACAAAATAAAGATGCAGCCCATACACTGCTTTCTATAATTTGTAGTTCTAGTGTACATTGTTTGTTTATTTGCTCATTCATAAAGTGTGGCATGTTGTTCCAGAGCTGGAATGCCTGATTCCTGCTGATGGATTTCCTCCCTGTTGATTTTCCTGGGAGTAGCTCTATTTATTACAGACCATGCCCAGACCTTTTAAGGGACTCTCAGAAGTCCTAAAACTAATAGACATCTTTTTTATAACAAAAGATGTAGAGACGTATTAAAAAAAACAGAATGTTCTCTATCAGGGCCTGCAAACAAGTGCATATTGCAGCAACCAGCCCCAGAAGGAAAATAATCAGTGAATGATAGGAAAATGAATCCTTTGTTGATTTACATATTCAGGTTCTTCCCTCTTCAATAAGTCGAAGTGTTGCAGAGTACCAGGTTTGGTTACAGCGTCTGATAGGTTTAAGTTAATTGTGTTCTCCTATTGCACTTTCATTTTGAATGTAAAAGAGGGCATTTATTTGATTATTAAAACATACTCCTGTTGGCAGCATGGGCAAGAAGACACTCCTGGCATTATCTAGACATTTGTTCCTGCAAACAGCATCCTTCTGTCTTGTTCACAAGTGGTCAAAGATCAGTTTTTAACCAACTTTGGTTGCCAGCAAGCACTGTCCCAGGAGGCAGTTCCAGGCTCCTGTTGCTCTGACTCTTACAAGGTCCTCATTTTTGGTCCCAGTGTATTCCTGCCCACATTAGGGCTGTATGCCAATGTTTTTCTCTTCTCCATCTATTAGTTACCCACAACATGTTAGTTCAGAGCATTTCTCTTTTGGCAGAGAACATTTGGCAGAGACATTAACGGGTGTCATTAAGTGATGTCTTTCACTTCTGTACCACACATCCCATGGACCTGTCCTCATTCTGCCTCGCCTTCCCCCTTTGGGACATCAGCTGATCTGTAATGAGGGATCAGATGCCATCAGCTTTGCCTCTCTTTCCTTCGGGGATGGTGCCAGTCTGTGCATGCCCAGCTCAGCACTGCAGCCTCTCTTTCTTGTCAGAATGCCTTTCACTTAAAGCCATGTTTATAATGTGATTCTTATGTGGTTTGGGAATTTATTTCTTAATTGTTTGAGCCTTAATTTCTTCTGTGCTGCTACACACAGAATACATGCTTGCATCCTCTGAAGGCAGTAGCTAAATGTCACGAACTTCAGTAGGACCAGGATTTGACTCATAGGTTTTAGGGTTGTTTTTCCTATTCTAGTAAAAATAGCATATCTTGGACTATTGTTTTAGAGAAGAAAATATCATTTTAGCAGTTAAAGGGGTGTACAGGGATCTATAAAGTCATGGTTGGAGGTTTGGGAAAGTGATTTTAGAATTTTAGGAAATTAACCTTAATAATTGAAAGCCTCTAACAGTGCGATCCTCTTCACTTCTGAGGCCACTGGTAAAGTAAAGCAGAACATCTGGTTAACCTTTGATTCATTTTCCAACCTGGATGAGATTCTCCATCATCCCAGTAACATTCCCTTTTGCCTTGAGCATCTTCCTTCTTTGTTATACCAAAATGAGGATTGCAAAACATGTCAGATGTGTGTGGAGCTCACTTTGAAGTCCTCTGTGCATTCTGGCATTGAGGGAGCCAGTTGCCATGGGGGCATTTTGGTTTCATAATGTGCTAAGACATCAAATAACAGCTCGTCCGCCCATTTCTGTAACTGCCAGTCCTCAGACAGGAGCATGTTCTGGTCTGCGCCAGCTGTGGCCAAATTTTAGTGACCTACACTAGAAAAGCTCTTTTGCTTATATTTCTGAAGACATCTCTGGGTTTCACGTGGCTTTATTTTGGCCTATGTTCTGTTGCATTTCAACAGAGCTCCAGTTTTAGCTGTGGGTATCTCTTGCAGGTTGTACTTCCCGTTAGTGCTGTGATCAATCCTGTATGATTCACATCAGCATGTGCCTCACTCTGTACCACAGTAACAGACTATGCAAGAAGGTGTTTGGGAACTCCCGCTTGGCTCTGCCACAGGTTTGTCTTGGCTCTCAGGAATAACACTTTACTTCAGTATATCTCAGGTTATTCAAGAAAAAATCTGAATGTGGTGTTGACCCACTTCCCGAGAGCTTGCAGCTGAAAAGCCCTGAGCTCCAAGAATGCAAAACCATCACTGTGAATGGCCCTTCATAGGCTGAGAGGAAGATTCAGCCAGTGAATAGAGCAGCTTATAATAAAACATCTCACCAATATAGAAAGGGATAAGGCAGAAAAATAAGAAAGGTTAAATCGTAACTACATCGCCTTTTCTTATGTCCAAATTCTAAGCATGTGCATTCAGAACTGCTAAGGAATGGGCAGTGGATGGAAAACAAACAATCAGATGCCAGGTAATTACAAGCTGCTTGAGTAGTTTGGTCCTTTGGATGAATTTATCTTCAGGATTGCACCTGGAAATCTGACCGCTTCACCAACAATGCAGGAAAGTTGCTGTGTCAGCCATTCTGAGTTATTCTAAGCCTGTGCTTTACTCCACCCTCATTGGTATTGCCCCACGAATAGGAGTAACCTGCTCTAAGCACAAGGTGAGATTTCCTAGAGCACTGAAACTGATTGTCCTGTGGCACTCAAGGGTTAATTTCTCTGAAGATACCGTCTGCAGATTCAGTTCATGGGGAGAGCTGTTATATCCACAGCATCTCTAATGCTGGGATTTATTCAGGGCTTGGCAGTACTCTCTAATCTGAGAATTCTTGTTCAGCTACAAAAATATTTTTTTTTTAAAAAGTGCTGAATTGTAGATGGTACAAAGACTAATGCTCTCAACCCAGATCTCTTAAAATTGACATTCTCCATGCTGCATTTATTTTCTGGTTCTGAATTTATCCAAGACAAAGCCTGCCGGCAGATCATGGCAGTTTTTCTAATGCTACAGAGAGGGCAGCTTGACCCATTGTGGTGCCAAGTTCATGCTCAGCTCAGCAGAGGGCTGGGGGAAGGGAGAGGAGGCTGAGGGCACTTCTGAACTGAGCCTGCCTGATACCACCTGTCCTTTTGATTACAGTCCCATGCCTTTTCATGAACCCTGCACCTCTCCTGCCCAGATTTTGTAGAGAGCTCTCCCTGAGCTGCAAATATGTCCTTGCTGGCTGATTGTGAAGTAGCTCTCATAGCCAAAAAACAGCATAGGGGTCTGTGACCTTCAATAGCTCAACACTTATATCTGTGCTTTGTTTACTGACCTGTAGACCTGCCAGCCAGGATTCACTGTCTACTGTCACCCAGCCATGATTTGAAATGAGTAAGAGAACAGAAAGCAATAACCTGCCTGTTTAATCCTGGCTTTTTTTGGTAAATGAGGAGAATTTCAGAGTTGCAGTGGGGAGAGTTGCAGAGAAAAGGGTATGAAGTGGTAAAAAGCAACTGAAACAATAACTCCTAAATCAATCTCTACCAAGAAAGGACAACAGCTTTGCTGCAAGACGGATTTAGGAGAGCTATTTTCTGCCCTGCCACTTCCCCGTGACATCCCCCGTGCACCATCTAAATGCCACCCAGCCATGAGCCAACTGGCAGCATTTATGCTCTGGCACACTGGGCAGGATTGGCCCACCCAGGAGTGCTCCCTGCCAAGCTGGCTTCATCAGGAGGTTTTTTCCTTAATTGTGTTGCTCCCGGTCAGATCTGGGAGGGTTTGAGTGAGCTACAGCTCTGTGCGGATGTACCCTGTTAAAAAAACCCCAAATTTAAAAAGCCTGCCCTTATTTCAAATAATCCACCTGCTGCTCACCCATTGAGCTTGTGCAAATTGGGTATAAAAAGCTATAGGCTCTGGGAGAGTGGTATTTCCTTCATGCCTTGTCAGGAACAGGGACAAATCCCATCTAATGAGGGTGGCACTGCCATGTGGCAATGCGAAGGAGTGAAGCAAAAAGCGAAAATCTCTTTAACTCTGTGGGAAAGCTCCCTTTGGACAGGCTGATTGAGAACTTGAAGTGAAACCCATGGGGAAAGCTGACCCTGAATGAAGGGCCTTGGGATCTCAGGTTTGTTAATGACCTTTTGGCAGATAAATTGGTAAAACACCTGACTGATATCCTAGAACACGAGTCCCTCTTTTTAGAAACATTATTATTATTCATTTGCCAGTTGCTTAAAAAATTATATAACCAAAAATTCTGTGCCAAGATTGCTTTGGAATAGAGAAATGCTGTGTTCTGGTGCCAAGAATCTCACAGACTAAACAGAACCCACTGGGAGCCCTTGCTCTAGATGGGAACATGTGTTTATTTTAACATGTAAATAAATTGAATGAAAAATGGGTCTTTTAAATTCTTTTTGTTGTTGTTGTTATTGATGTGGGTCCCCAATGGGTGGTCTGTATTGGGGGGATGAACCTTTTGAAGAGAGCTTGAAAGGAAGCTGTGTCCATCTCCCAAGATATTTGTCAGCAACGTGGAGTCCTTATATGATCCAGCTTTCATCTTTTCTTCGTGTTGCCTAAGCTATTGTAGTCAAGAGTTAGGTCTGTCTTCCCCCACATTAGTTGGTTTGATTGTTTTCTCCAGCACAGAACTACACAAGGCACATGTCTGGATTTTGCAGTGTGAGCAGCTGGGCTGATGCTGTGGGGCTGGGCTCCCTGCTCAGCCCCCCGGGCAGGGTCATTCCCTTGCAGCTCCCTTCAGAGGGGAGCAACCAGGAGGGCTGTGCACACTCCCAGGCAGGGCAAATGGAACCACCTTTAAGCAAACAGAAGAGCAAGAAATGAATGGCCTTTGTTAAGGAAAAAATATGGAAATGTTTTCTAGTTAAGCTGTCATTTAGGACTTAATAGCACATGCGTGTTGGAGAGCCAGCCCACATGCCAGCCGTGCTTTGGAATAAATGGGCAGGGGGAAGGGGAAGGGGAGTGTGCAGCTCCACTCCAGTGCTGGCTTTTTCATTCAAAATCCCGATGTTTTGAATTGATGCCCCAGCTGTTTTAAAGCTGGAACTTGGATCAGAAAGTTAATGCAAGTGGATTTTCCATCCTTGTTTTCAGCTAGCGAAAAAATACAGTTTGCACCCTTGTTTTTTTAATTTATGGGATTAAAACAAGAGAAGAAAATGATATGTTTTTAAAGCTAAATTAAAATACCAAGGAGATTGCCCTTGACTGCTTCCCTCTTCCACTGAAGGTGAAACTCTAGCTACCATTAGTGATATCTTAAGTCATATGTGGAGAGCAGAAAAAAAGCCCTTCTCTGCTTTTAGATCAGCAGCATATAGGTCAAATGAACTTGTGAGACCCTGGATTAACTCCAGCAAAGTCCATGCATTTTTCCTGCGGTATCTAGGCATTGATACTGGTTCTATGTCATGCCAGAATAAGTCTTTGAAGACCAACTCCATTACTAAATAAAATCACCTCACCGATACTTCAGGGAATACTTCTGCTCCTCATGAAAGACAGCGAAATCTCAGTGCAAAACTGCAAGAATTACTGTAAAAAGTTATAGTGCCTTATAGAAATGATTATAGGCCCTAAATAAAATCCCTTAGTTAGTGCTTGTAATCAATTAGTTAGTGTCTCTGATTCCTTAGAGCCACCATAAGTTGTGCTTTGCTGATTATATATGTTATATAATGTTGTGATTTTCATCCCATGGGAAAAGCGATTAGACAGGAATCATTTCACTCATCAGCAAAATAAATTCTTTTGCAGAGGAACTCAACAGCTACTCAGCCGTCTACACTGGCTTTGTGCAATGTTTTCAAACCATTGATCCCAGCAGCCTGGTAGGGAAAGGTTTTTCTGCCAGATGTCTTCTGCTTTTATGTTCTTAAGGGCTGGCTCTGGAGGTGGCACTGCAGAAGGGCCTGAGGAAGAAAGTGGAATACTGTTGTGAACGTGCTTTCTGGAAGAGGAAGTGGGCTCCATATTCCTCTTTCATGAACCTTACTTCACCAGCCATGCCACAGCAGCTTCCTGATTTTGTGACAGGAATGACAAAGCTGCCCCATTCCAGGCAGTGTGGTAAGTGACTGTGGCATGTGCAGACTTTCATACTGTCTTGGCCCCTTCATCTCATGGCATCCCAGGAGACACTTAGGTTTCTATTCTGGCCACAGTGACTGCTGTTTGTAAATGCTGCTCCTTATTTTGCAACACAAACACTCAGATGGGTTTTTTCAGCATGTTTTCATGAGCAACATAATGTTCCAGGAAGGCTTTTAAGGAACTACAGTTCAGAGCCAAATTCAGCAACAGCATAAGAAATGGGCAAGTCTTCTAAAGCCAAAAGAACCATGTTTTTATCCATTAGAGAAGAATTGGCTCTTAACATTGACAGAAACAGTTTGCCTTGTCAGCCAGAATTAACAACTGCTCTGATATATACCAGGTCATTTTGTTTGTCATCTCTGGAGCACAGAAAAGATTTCAAATGGCTTTAGCAAGATGACTGGTTCTCTGCTCCCTAGCAGAATAGGCACAAATAATGAATGTGAATAAGGCACAAATAATTTTAGTATAGAAAATTGACTGTTGCTTTTTTTTCCTAACCAAGACAACAAACAATATATCTCTGTGTGCACAATTCTAAAAATATCTCAGCTCTGCAAATGTGTCTCTGATGTGGGAGGAGAATGCTTTCAGTTTGCTGCACTCTTTGTGTGAGGCAAGTGAATAAAAACTACCCAGCAAATGCTGAAAGGAAAATGATTTTCCTAACCTCGGAAGGGAAGAAGGAAGCCGATGGACTTGTGCCTTCAGGACAAGGCTCCCTTTTGGTCTGAGGGGCAGAATCCACCTGTAGTTCCTAGTTACGTTTCATACATAAAACACCCAGGGTAAGAGGTAATTCTGCTGGGTACCATATCTAGTGGTTGTATAATGTGCCTGTGTGGGAAAACCCAGTGTGTTCACTGCATCTCTGCTGGTGGTGGTAAAGGAGGGATGCCCAGGACCGCCCAGATATTGGTAAGGATAAGCATACGTTGAGCTGTATTTCAGGTTCTCAAAGAACATAAAAGTGGAAGCAGTGGTGAGAGGGGATCCTCTCCTTTTAGTTCCATCTGATCTGAAAGTAATCTTCCTGGAAAAGACCATAGGCTTGTGCCAAAATGGTTTTTCTTCCAGTGGAAACCAGAGCTGTGGGAGAGGAGGAGGGTGGCCAGCTAAGGCTCAGTTAGGTGGACACTGAGACACTCACCTCTAAGGTTTACCTACAAAATAAGCACAGCATCTGATCTAGGTGGAAGCTTGATTAGAGTCAAGGGACCATGATCTATGTCCTAAATCCTAGGACAGCTTACCCTGCTTTCCCCTGGCTCAGGTGTCTCTGTTCTGGTGCCTCTGCTCTCCACATGCAGCAAAATGAAGAGTAGATACAGATAGAGGGCAGAAACTTCATAGTGCCCTCTGTGCATCAGACTTGATTTGGTTGAAGAATGGAAAAAAAATTGGGGAAATCAAACCAGAACAGGCTCCCTCACTGTGATAAATCTGTTCTGCGGTAAGAAAGATGCTTTGTTGAGCAGGAATCTGCAGGATGATCTCTGAGGTGCCTCCTCTGTGTATTTGTTCTGCCAGTGGAATATTTGCTTTATATGTTACTGACAATACAGGCACAGTCTGTTGACTTTTCCAGATGTTGGTTGTCCTGCTTTGAAGCTTCTTCCTGTTGTTTTAGTGTTTTGTGTGTCTGAATGGTGGATTAGATGTACTGCTTGTTAAACAAATAATTAAACACTGAGAGCTTTGAAATCCAGTATGTTTAATTAATGAGCTTTGCTCATTTGATGAAAAAGATGTGTACTTGATTCAATACCAAACAAGTATAGTTTTTTCAGTAGCGAACTGTTATGACAATTTGAAGTGTTTTCTAGTTCATTAATAATTTTTTCATTAAATCTTAAAAAAATCATCAAGCAGAAAATCAAGGCTTCACAGAACATTTGCTGTGTTGCCTTGTGTATTGTCTCCCCCAAATTCTCCACTCATGTGCTTTCTCCAATCTCCTCCTTTGCAAAACTATGCTGCCTTATAGCCTGGGATTAGAGTTAATTATTATTTTTAGATCTTACTGTACCTTGGACCAAGGTCTGTGGTGATGCCCTGCAATGCTGGACAAGTGCAAAAAACAAAGAAAGAAGTCCTTGCTCAGAGGAGTTTCAGTAGAGCTCATAAATATGGGCATCAGCAATGCCTTGTGACACACTTCATTAACTGCTGCACTAGCTTCTAAAGCTGAAACGCTCTGGAAAACTGTATCTTGTGCTTTATCTCCAAGACTGAATACATTTTGTAAAGAGCAGAGAGGAAAGCAGAGGCAGGCAAGGGTCGTTGTCTCCCAGTCAGTGGGGTTTGGACATTAAAATGAGCTGCTGAAGTGGTCTCTTCCCATCACAGTGGGATCTCAGGACAGGTTGTGGGCCACCATAGTGAGGTGCCCATCTGAGCAAGCTGCTGAAAGCTCAGGAAGATCATGGGAGAGGATTTAGGCTGTCACGTTACACCTTGTGCACCACAAGAGCCATCCACATTTCTCTTACTGGGATCTCCCTACTGTGAGCTCCAAGACCCAGCATTGTTCCTCTGTGTGGGCCACCTGCAGAGGGAAAGCATCTATGAGAATTTTTAATTATGTGGCTTTTTTCACCTAAGCCAGACAGTTGAATGGCAAGCAGGACACACTATTCTCATGTCTCTCTCCAGCAGCATGACCTGTGTTGGAGTGAGAGAAAAAAGGGTGAGGTAGGCTCACCTTCCCACAGGTCACAGTGTGCAACACCAGTGATAAGTCCTTCTCATCTCCTATTTTGGACAGAATATAGAAGCAGAGGACTTCAGGAATAAAACAAGGCTTTCTGAAAGCTAATAAACACATTATAGCTTCTTTTCCAAAAGCCATTTGGGCATTTGCTTCAAATGGACCTGCCAGATTCCAACAAGTTTATTGATGAACAAGACAGTGAAGGAAGGGGGTCTTCAACCTGAGCTTGGCTGTGGGCTCTGACAAAAATCCCTCCTCAACACACCATTGTCTGTGCTGTAATGAGCTGCTGCCCACTGCTGCTGCAGCAGTGCCAGTGCTAAAGCAGCAAAATCACCTTTTCTGGCCTACAAGAGCTCTTTGGGAATTGAATCACACTATGCTCCAGCTTATTAAATCAAACACTCCAGCACCAAGCCTTGCCAATGGCCCCTCTGCCATCATTAAGACATTTCTTTCCAGTGTGGGACTCTGGGGTACTGGAGCTGCTCCTCAGCTGTGTCTGGGAATCATTGACTTCACAGTGGTGACACTTCTCACCTTCAACCACAGAAAACTGTGTTGGTACCATTGCAATTCAAAATGTATTTGTGCTGAGGGAGTGGTAAGCCTGGAATTCCTGACCTAACCCCTGTCTCTGCCTCTTTCTGAATCTCCCACTCAAAGATCTTGAAATTATGCCTCCAGAGAGGAAAACAGATAGTGTTGATAAATACTGAGGCAGGAGTCAAGCCCTGCATTCCTCCTGGTTGTTTCTACCATCAGTTGGCCAGGGAGAACATTTCACTCTGCAGTGGTGGTGTCCTCACTACATCAAAAATGGATCCAAACCATTCACTTTCCCCCAAAGCTGGAAATATCAAAATAGGAGAAAAGCCAAGATACAAATTCTGCCTGAAGAATTATTATTCCCTAGGCAGATTTCTCCTGTCATCTCTCTTTGGTTTATGGCTTTTCCATAATAAATAGGGAGCAAAGGCTGGAAAAACAACATGGTCCACAATTTCTGCTTTCCCATGACTGTAAGCTTTAAGGAACAGCACTGAAACTGGTGAATTTGCAGCAGGATAACTGAAGTCAACCTTTGACCTGCACTTCCCATCTCCTTATCTTCCGTAGAAAAAATGTTCCTGCTGAAAGTCTGAGGATCAATTCAGTCCTCACCTGAACATTCAGGGTCAGGCTCTGCTTTTGCCAGGAGGGTTGAGCACTTGGAAAGAGAAAGAAATATGTATTGTGTGTGGCTAATGTAAAAGTGTTTAGAACAAAACCCGTGCAGGTATCTGAGGGTGGATGGGGTGTGCTGCCACACTCATCCATCCCCGCAGTGCCTCCGAGGCCTGCGCGCTGAGGCACCCCACAGTGTGCAGGGACAGGCACTGCCAAGCTCTCCTCTCTGCAGAATATTCTGCTTGTCTTATTTACTGCATTTAAGGACACATTTCTTCAGTTCTGGTGTGGCCCCACAGCCCCAGCAAAAAAGCTTCGTGCTGGCGGAGATCCAGCACAGGTCCCCTCATCAGACTGAGTCTGCCCACCAAGCTCAGAGCTGGGTTGCTCATTTCTTCAGGCAGTTCCCATTTGGCTTTCACTGAAGGGAAGGAAGTGTCAAGTTGGACTGTGCTTTTTATTTATGTGTTTTTCAGCATATCTCCAATCTGACCATGATGTAACCTTTTTCGAGGCATGTGAGCCAACGTCAGCTGAAGAGCCTGGCTACTTTGGAGTGGCTTTCAAAAGCAAGCCCCGCAGCAAGAGAGAATATGGGATTCAAGGAATGAAGGAACTTGTAGAAGTATGCATTTGCAGGGTCACAGGATCTTTTATGCAGGCAGAATCATACCTACCTGGTTATAACAGACTCCCCAGGGCCCTCACACCCTCAAATACTCCATGCCTGAAATCTCAGCTTTGTCTTCCTGTGCAGCCAGCCATTATTATTTCATCCAAAGAGATGTGTAGTATAGCTTTGGAGGATCTATAATCACAGGTGAAGTCATGCTCTGACGTCATGCTTTCTGACAGGACCGACTGAGTTGTTGATCCTGACTCAAGGGCAGAGCCGCAGTCTGAACACGGTCATGCCTAAAATAGGGGGAAGAATTTAATAACTGTGACATGTTGGGCCAGATCATCACAGCCTTTATTCAGATTTTGTTTGAAAAAAGTATGTTATTTTGCAGTGGTGTGTTTGTTTGGAAATGGATGCATAGACATCCTAATTCTAGATTTGCAACTTGAAAATATGTGGTTTGGATTCACACTTTTAAAGACTCGTGGAAAGGGTGCCTGCAATTAGCTCAGCACACACAGCCTGAAATAATTACTGGGCCACTGCACAGACTCAGTACTAGCAGAGAACCACACGGGCTGGGTGTGAAGCCAGGCAGATGTGAAACAGTTTAACAAATTTTGGATGCTAAGTGTGCTGTGGGGATGGGCACTTCCAGTCACAGCTCTGTGCACTGCACCTCACACTGCCCTGGTAAAACATAGGGCCCCTGTAGGAGTGCTGTGATGAGGAACTCAGGAAGCTGTGATTATTGGGACACTTCTCTGTTGTCACCCCTGGTGTTGTGTCACTTGGGTGTGGAGCAGTCTCTGGTTAGTTCCAGATGCTGGATGAAGGTGGTTCCCCTCTCTTGCACCCCCTGTTTTTGCCACTGGCACTGTGGAATCACTACAGCAGATTCATTCCCAGCAAAACCCAAAGCAAATAGCTTTACATCATGGATGAACCTGACCTCTCATTCTTAATAGCTCTAAAGGCAAAAGATCAGAGAAAAACACATCAATATTCTTGACTGTATTGATGTTTGGTTATGCAAATGTCTTTCATCTAATAGAAGAGGTCTTAGTTCCTTGTCCTAAAGCTTTCTCAGCTGAGGGATTCAAACTTGCAATATACTCATTCACTGGGGGAACAAGTTTCGTTTCTTGGAGGCAAAGAACAGAAAACAGTAAAGTAAAAGACCACAACCTAGCAATGCCCCCTGGCTAACCTTGTGCAAGAGGCAGGGATAGTATCAGAGCAAAGACTTGCATGGCTTTCCTGTCCCACACGTGCAGACGGGCTGCTGCTCAGCCTTTGCTCTGTGCCATCTGAGTGGGGAACAGGAGTTTAGTAATTAAAACTGGCGTTAAAGGGGGGGTTCATTAGCTTATTATGAAAAAAACCCCAGACCCTGCAGAAATTCAAGGAGGAACTTGTCACAGCATTGCAGAGGTATTTCTTGGATTCCACAATTGTTACTTTGACTGTTACAAGCAGTGTCACTGTTATGTGGTAGGACCAGGGGAAATTCTCCACACTGAGAGCCAAGGAGGCTTTCCAGACCTGCCTCTCTGTCATGCAAAAATAGAGCAAAACTCACAGTTGCAGAGCAAGGAGTCATGGCCCATTTACAGACCTGGGCCACAGGGATTTGCTGTCTCTGCTTGCTCAGCTGTCTGAGCACTGGAGAGGAGAGACTAGGAGCAAGTGAGGCAGCACCAGAGAAAAACAAAGCTGAAGCGCAGAGTTCTGTTAGAGAATATGTTCCTCTCTCTGGACTGTTCAACTCATATTAACCTGCCACATTTGGAGTTGAATAATAGGCAGATAACACATTTGAGGACCATAAAGCGAGTGGACTGGATGTGTATAAAAGTTGTAAAAAGCTCACTTTCCATCTGTAACAAAAGTCAGTTTAAAGTTAATAGATCCTCTAGCCACACACATGGTTTCACTTCTGGAGATTATCATGACTTGTATTTTAATTTGCTCTTCGATTTGTTTCTGGTCACTGATCCATGGAGGATGCTTGCTGCACCATATTTTGGCAGAAATTGGAGTATGTGCATGGAAAGCAGAACTGGTAATATGTTATTTATAATTGGTCAGCATGACGTGTATGAGTTTTTCTGGCAGCCAGCGTGGCTGATTGCAGCCTTCACTGCCAAAAGACCCAGACACAGAGACCACCTGGCAGAATAAAAAAACAAGTTTAGGGTTCAGTTTTTCCTAGATGGAGTGAATTTAGTCCAGCTTTTTATTAGAAGTTCTGCTTAATTTGCAAGGTGATTTTTTGTGTGGCTTACAAGAAAGTTGAGCCACACTGATTCCCACTGGTATGACCACTGCCAGCAGATGTAACTACCTTTGTGGCTGTGCCAGCAGTGCTTTTCTTTGCTGGTCACTGGAAGGAGAGTCGTCCAGCATGTCAACAATTCTCAGGCACTTTACCCCCTTTAACAAGTCATTGCCCCTTTGTGTCTGTAAATGTGCCTCAGTGCCTACCGGAGAAGGCCTAAGGAGACACCCAGCAGGAGGGAGATGTTTGAGACTCCCTGTACCCTGACCCATATGGATGAGATGCATTTTCCCTTTCACAATTTTCCTTAACAACCTGCATGGAACAGAACCAAGTAAGGGGCTGTTTCTAAGGACAAATCCTATTTGCGATAAACCATAACATGCATGTGTGGTCAGGTAAGGATGCAAACTGCTTCCCCAGGGTGGTATTAACTTCAAGCCTTTGCAAGCTCCAAATTGCCTGGGGGTGTGTTGGTAGTGATGCTGGCTCCACCTCTGCCTGGGATGCCACTGTTCCCATGGCAACGCACCATCTCCCGTTTTGATCTTCCTCTTCCCTTCCATTAGGCAAGATAATTCCCAGATACAGAGTGAGGAAACAGCATCCAGGTGCAGAACAGTGTGCATTAACACTTGTTTAGGAGGAGGATGCCACTGGATACTCGCCCACTGCAGGCTGCTGCAACCTCCATCACTCGACCCCTTAACCTCATACAGAGGAGGTTTCCAGCCCACCCAGCACTCCAGGGTACCATGAGAAAAAGCAGGACTGCAAAGCTTATGCACATCCAGGCCTTGGAAAAGGCAGTGTCCACAGTCCATTAAGTTTAGAGCAACTGAATCTAGTTTTCAGAATCTTTCCGTTTCTTGGCAATATGCTACACAGCAGTTACAGCTGTACAGTGATCCACCAGACCCAAGAGGATATGATCCCTGAGGAAAACCCCCATTTCCCAGGATGCAGTGACCCATCAGCAAGGTGAGACCGCCCTTCCTTACCTTCATGTTGGTGGCTGCAAGAGGTAGATCGGTGCTTTTAGTTTTGAAGAGCAGATAGAAACATGGGGGAATAGAAGTCCAAATTTAAGGCCCCTTGCAACCCCTTGATATTCTATGACTCTATGATTTGTTTTTTTAAATGTCAGATCATGAACAGTATGGCACTTGACAGCTCTGTGTAGTTTCCTTTGCATTTCTGCAGCACTTTTTCTGTTGAGAGATGACTGCAGGAGAAGGTCAAGTTAGGACAGAAACAGTCCAACAGGCTTATTTCTGCCAGGTTCTTTCTTGACTGTAACCACTGCTTCAGATGACTTATCTGTGTGCTCTCCTTTTCCCCTGCAGTTGGCCATGGGCAGAGCGAGGGTGATCGCATGGTTGTCTCAGATTTCCACGTCTTCATCAGGGACAGCTTGCAGCACATTGATCTCATGAAGAAAGAGCACCCCGAGCTGCCTGTTCTCATCCTGGGGCACTCCATGGTAAGCACCATCCCCTACCCCTCCCAGCAGTGCCCAGGACATGTGTCATGGTCCAGTGGTACTCATGTGGATGGCAGGAGATAACTCATTCCACAGGAAAACTCAACTACAAGGAACCTTCCTTTCCACTTCATTCACTGACTGATTTGCCAACATGCTATAACCCGAGATCTGCCTTGAGTAAAGCCAGCCCTTAACTCTTCTACCCCCACCATGGCCCTAATTAGTGCCATTTGCCACAAGGATCCTGTTTTTTAACAGGACTATTCATTCCCATGGCTATGTGGTAAGTCTCACCAGCTCCCTGCAGCATCGGGCTTCCCCTTTCATTTTAAGCAGTAACCAGGAGGTTAAGCCCTCCAAAGCTTTGTGAGCAGCATGGGGATGAAGCATGAAAATACCCTGTAGCCTCATTCTGTTAAACAACCTAACAGGAAAATGTACCAGGGATTAAGGCTGCAAAAACAAAGGCACTGATTTGGTGAACAGATCAGAGGCCTGATTCTGACAGCACAGGCCAAATCCCTTTATTCAAGCTAACAGTATTCCCACTGATGTCATTGATCTGCTCTCCCTGCCTTCCCAGAGGAGAGGAAAATGAATAAGTACTTTGGGATTCAGCCCATGCTCAGATAAATAAGGGTTCTTGCATAAGAAGGCATGGCATGCTCAGAAGGGCTCCCGTGCTCCAAGGCCGCTGTAACAAGGAGCTAATTTCCCAGTGAGGTCTCTGAGATGCTTCTCGATGCTGCTCCATTTAACAAACCCCTGGTTCTTCAGCAGCATGGAAGTTCACCAAGTATTTCCCTTGGCAACTAATCCTCTGTGAACTTTCCTGAGCAAGCCCACTAGATCCCTTTCATGCCTACCCCTCTCCACCAGCCCCTGTCCTTGTGCAGGATGGCTCAGCCTGGCTGGCATTTGGCTTCAGACCATGGGCTGGGTGTTTGCTGCCAGGCCCTGGGCACAGCACTGTGGGGCCAGAGGGGCTGGGGATGCTGAGGACGAGAATATTTAATTCCCATTAATTAGTGAAGCTTTTTGCATGCCGATGGAAGCATTGCTGTTGCCCCGGTTACCAATGGCGCAGCACGGAGCAAGCCCAGCTTCAAGGCATCTTCCCCATGCAGCGCCAGTCTGTCAAGCTGATAAATCTCAACTTATTTTTCAAGTCTCACCTGAACTACCACTTCAGACATTTTCTTCTTACTTCTTAGACCTTTTAAGTAAGGAGGACACAAGGCATCCCAGGGAGCTGATGGACATTGCGTGGAGAGTTGAGTTCAGTGTGACGTGAGGGTTTATAGCGTGAGAACAGAAACCAGATCTCTTCTCCCAACAAAAACCAGACACTTCCAGTGCTCCTACTCCTCCAGCCTTCCTTGCTGACCACACTGCACTCTCAGTGGGGCGGAAGTAATTGCGTGCTTGGACTAAACCCCTTCCAGTAACAAGATTACTATTCAACCAAGATGTTGGCACCTGTATTAAGCTGTGGGCTGTTATTTTGCATTGCAGGGGGGAGCCATCTCCATTCTGACAGCTAGTGAGCGGCCCAGTGAGTTTTCAGGCATGCTGTTAATCTCTCCTTTAGTGGTAGCCAGCCCAGAAGTCGCTACTCCCATCAAGGTAAGAGCAAACCCGCGTTGCACACGGTCACCTTGCTCTTCTGCAGAAGGAAAAGTGTTAAGACCTCTGGCCTTGAAATGCAAAACCCTGCTGGGATCTGTGCCACCCAGATGCCAGTCAATACTTTTCTTCTAAGTGCCTCCCCCACAGTACCACCTACTTTTCAGAGGGGAAGTGAATCCTGAACCTGTCCAGACAAAACTATTTAAGCAAGAGTCGGATACTGGTGTAGCAGACTGTGCTTTCTTCACCTCACCCCGTGGCAGCCCACACAGTGCCGTCCTTTCCCTTCCTCTCCTACAGCTTTCTTCCTGACTCATGCAGAGTCTGGTACAGTTGCAACACAGGCTGCTGGCTAAGTCAGGCCAGGGTTATTTTTGGCATTTGGGGGATAACCGATTTCTAAACAGAAGTAGAGCTTCTGAGTCCCAGAAATCCTTTATGATTTCTCACAAAAGAGGCTTCCAGCTGCCCCCAGGGGCTGCATCCCATTTGGCTTGGTACTGTAAATGGTTCTTGTCCAGACCATCTCTTTTGGTTTGCATTTAGACTTTATCCCCCCTCCCATTCACATCTGCCCTCCAGAGCTGTTTCTGACCCACAATTGCATTGCCCAGTTTGCCCTTCCCCAGGCAAGTTCTGCAAAGCAACTGAGCCTCAGCTCTCTCCTCCTTTCTGCATTTTTAAAAGAATAAAAAACAATCCTAAAAGAAGCTGGAAACAAAGGGAAGGAGCAGCTAAACCAGCAGGAAGGACAGAGCATCTCATTCCCACAGGACTCATTCTTTTATCCTTTCTCCTTAGACATTTCTCCTAGGGCTAGCTTCTTGTTTTAATTCACTTCTAAGCTATTTCTCCTTTTTTTTTTCCTTCTGTGAGGAAGGAGACAGATTGCTTTCTTTGCAGCTTTCAGTATAATCCTGTCCCACTTTCCTCGGTAGCCAAAGCCATCTACGGACCTCACAAATCATTATAAGCACCAAAGGGTGTTTTCTAGTCACCTCTTTTCCATTGAAGAAAATGCATTAAGACCTCTAGCCTTAAGATGCAGGACCCTGCCGAGATCTGCAACACCTGGATGCCAGTCAATATTTTCATTCTAAGTGCTCTCCTATAGTCCTACTGAATTTTAAGAGGAGAAGTGAATCCTGAAGTCATCCAGTCCAGGTAAACTTAAGTCTGGTTTTAGGAGGCTGGTTACTGATTCTTCATGGGTGAGGCTACATCTGGCATAAGTGTTTTGTGAGCACCAGTGCCCCTTCTTTTCCTTACTTTGGAAAGGGAAAAAGAATAAATATTAAGAAAAAATAATAAACAGTCTGAATATAAGAGAGATTGTTAGCCTTTTCTTTCTTATCAAGGAAAATAGAGAAAGATTGCTATACCTTTACCTTTTGCTAGATAGTAAACCCTTTCTGAAACAAGGACTCACCAGTTATGTCAGAACTAGCATTACTGTGGTGTGGTTTGTTGCAGATCTGTACCAGTCGTTGCTTTATTTCAGTGTAAGAAATTAATGCAATGATGCATTATTTAAGTAGGAAATCCTATTCTCTAACTGAAGTATTTTGGAGGTGTTTATACAGTCTCTTTCCTAGAAAGTCTCTCACATACAGTATTACAAGAGCACAGTCAGTTCCTTTCTCTTTCAAATCTACTGTTGCATCTCAAAACTGATAAAAAATTAATTATTCCTGAAATATCTCTGCTCTTGTCACACTCAGTTGAAATCAGTTCTGGAGTTGAAAAGGTATTTGCAAGAGGAAGGATTGAAAACAAGCAGAGTATTCCTGCATAAGCCACATTTTCCCATAAAGCTGTGTGGTTTTTTTCCTCTGAGAGTCAAAAAACATTTCATGGTGATTGTGCTTCTGAGGAACAAAGGCTTAGCTTTTCCTTGGAACTGGTATGACTTCTCAGCCCTGGGCCATTGCCCAAGGACCATTGCATTCATCCCTTTGCTGGGGAAGTTTCCAGCTGAGCAAGAATTTACCTTGGCCTGAACAAACAAGGGCTCAAGGCAACAATAACAGCGAGCCAGATGACACACTGGGTCCTTCAGACCCTCTTAGAAATACCTTCCCTGATGCCAAGCCAGCCCTGGCAGCAGCAGAGGCACTGTGTGTTTGCAGGCTGTGTGCGGGAAGATCAAACGCTGCTCTTTGCAGAAACACAATTTCACCAGTGCCCTGTAAATCCTGTGCCCTGATGGAAGCATCCAGTTGCAAATCCAGTGGAGTGAGAGGGATCTTGCTGCCTTCCCCCTTTTCTTCTCAACTGACCTGGACAAAATTTAGCTCTGAATCTTCAAAATTTCAAAGACTGCAGAGATAGGAGTCACATGTGCTGGCAAAGGGCAGAGCAAGGGTGAAAGAGCATCTCCCACTACATTTCTGCTATTGAATGCTTTCAAATCAGGTGGGCAGGACAACCACTTAGGAAATATTCCCTGGTGTTTAATCCTGTACTGTCCCTCAGCCTATTGTTTAAGGACTCGCTACACAATATTCTCTCTTTACCATTTGTATTTTCCATTTCATCTCTTGCTGATCTATCGCTTTACAACCTGACTGGACATCATGTTGCTCACTGTCTTTCAGCCTGAATCTGCACCCAGTAACACTACAAAGAACTATTCCTAAGGTATAATCAAACTGGAAGAAAGTACTATATTAAAACTTTTTTTTTTTTTTTTTTTTGCTTTATTCTGTCCAGTTTAGCAGAGCGATAGATAGTCTCCTGCCTAGGATACATGAAGGTGCATAGCTCAAATCATCACTGCCCAGAGTTAACATGAAACTAAGAAAACCCCACTCCTGCTTGGATCATCATAAGCTCATACCTGCATTGTTGTGTAGGAAAAATTAATTTTGCTGACACAATGTCATAGCCAGCGAGGGGCTCAGTGGTCTGCTAGACAGTGACACTGCTTCCTGCTCATATCTACCCCGAGGTACACGTGTTCCCAAAGCTGCTGTGAGTCTTTACTGCTTTTCACTCCTGGATGACTTTGACTTCAACCTTGTGTTATTCCTCTAGTATCATAATTAATCTGTCATGTGTCATCTGTGATCTGAAGTGCCAGGGAGTGCTTCAGAAGTGACTAGGTATCTGCAGAAACAGAGGACGTAGGGGACAGCCTACCTGCAAATGTTAGCTGTGAACACCACAGGGCTATAAACCAGCCCAATGAACACTAATTGTGTATTTTCTGACTTAAGCGGTGATCACTTAATTAAAGACAGCTATCAAAGATCAGAGCAGAATCCTGGTATCAATGTGCTTGTAGTGCTATTGAAATGAAAGATGTTACCCTTTCTTCTGCCAGCAGTTTCCAGCCTGGGTTGCTCAATGCTTTTGTGTGTTGTTCCCAGGAGACGTGTGAGCAATGGATTCCCTCAGCCAATGCGTGCACACTTAGCTGTTGTTTATTTACAGGTTCCCTGGAGAATAAGCTTATCAAAACAAGTGCAGCCTAGGCAACTACTGCAAATGGCACCCAACATCACTTATGCTCTGCAGCCTGAAATCAGAGCTGTGGCAGCAAGGAAAGGGCAATAAAACACCAAAAACAGCCCTCCAAGAGGTGGAAATGACCTTTTCCTATCAAAGTGCTTAACTGAGGCCTTTTCAGAAATTAACTTAAAAATGAGGAAAAGGCGCAGTACAATGAAGTTCTGCTGTTGCGTGTGGATGGACAGCTGACGGCATTTCAGTCTAGCACACCCACTCCCTGCTCCCAGGAGCAGTTTAAACACTTTCCTTGTTAAGAGAAATGTTTTAAATATAGGACAGATCTTTCTCCAGAGTTAGCTGACAATTCTCAACTATTTAACTCCTGTACTGACTTCCATCAGCTCAGGGTTATGGCCTCTATGTTCCCTCTCTTCCTCTAAATGACTCTTTGACTGCTTCCTTTCTTCTCCCACAGGTTTTTGCAGCGAAAGTGCTCAACTTTGTGCTCCCAAACCTATCCCTGGGATCGATAGATCCAAATGCAATTTCCCGGAACAAGAAAGAGGTGAGAACCTTAATGCCATTTTAAGCCACTGCATAGTTGGTATCTTGTCCCAGTCCTGCCATTTCTCTTTTAGAAAAACCCACAAGTGTTTCACTAAATCAGGAGGGCAGAATCTGTGCTGATGTATAAAGGTGGCACATCTCTGACACCAGGGGACCTGACTGCACACAGAAGTTTGTGGGAAGCCAACTATTCCTCCCTGGGGTGTGCCTTGCACCCGCAGCTGCTTTGGGTGCCGGACACGACAGAGAGCTATGGATACAGTGGGAAGCACAGCAGCAAAACCCAGCTCAGGGTGCAAACACACTGCTAAAGTCAACTTTTCCACCCCTGCTCTTTGCAGTAAAATCATGCAAAACCCTACAGGCCTAGAGATTTGTTTTCCTGCTTCCAAACAAGGATCACATTCCGCCAGATGAATTCAAGCAGAGGAAAAGCGTATGCTTGACCCAAAGAACTTGTTACAAAGTCTCCTGGATCACACTCTGACTCTGCTACAGGCTTTCCAAACAAATTATATTTTCATGCTGCACCCAAGGATAATGCTTAAAAGGAGCTGCAATTGAAGTAGATGTTGTAACAACGCAGCTCCAGCCTCACCACTGTGGCGGGGCATGGGACTGCCCTCCTGTTTTCATAGTGCCACAGTAGCCTGGGACTTGTCTCCCATTCCCACTCCCTCTTGGTAACAACAGGGTCAGCATATTCATGCCATCACTGCAAAACCAAGTGTCACTGCCACTGCTGCAACACCACCTAACGAGGGTTTTTCCTTCTCACTGTTGTGGGAGGAGCGAAAGGAGGGAGTCACAAACCGTAAGTGAATGAAGGGGCTGAGGCTGGACCCAGAACTTGGTGCATTTCAGAAAGCAACTTGAATTAGAGAAAATGGCACTCAAGGGTGTCTCAAGAGCTTTGCTGGTGCAGTGGTCACTTGTTCCTGCACTCCCACGCCAGCTCACATCTCACTGACCGACGCTGTAATTTTCTCTGCTGTTCATGCAATGCTACATACCTTAACGAGGAGTTAATAAATTGTCTTTCTCTGGGGACGCAGCTTGACCAGCATTAGAATTGGAGCTGAAAGGATTGGGGGAAAAGACGATGCCGGCATCTCTGTGAGGGCAGTGCATCCAGCCCCAGCATATCCCACACCTTTGGCTCACCTATTCAGAAAACTGGAAAGCAAAGAGCCTCCCAGAACAGCCTCAGGGTTGTTTCTTGGCACTGCCAGAGGGGCCTTTGTTCCAATGACTTTCAGTTCACTTCTCTGTGAACAGAACATAAGATTTCAGTGTGTTGGAGGTGGAAAGATCTGAGGAGCTGAGGAAAAGAAGACAGGACTAGCATGGAGCGAGACCATGTGCATTCCCTGATGCACCGTGTGACATATGCTCAAAAGTATACCATATGAGGCTGCACAAAATGTATGCTTGGGAAGAAGGTTGACTCCGATCTAGCTGTAGAAACCTGTTCTTAATTACAGTCAGCTGCCATAACTTGTTGCATATAATTCAGAAAAAAGGTTTAAAATAGACAATCAGTTCACTAAAATGACACAGAGGAAAGTTTTCACATCTATATTTGTATTTAGAGGATAAAAGCAGTCAGTGTTCTGGGGGAGGAGAGGAACTGGAGAGCTTTATTCTCTACCTGAAGAATGAGTGTGGCTGCGACGTGTGGGTCTGTGCCTGCTTCTGCACTGATTTGTTATGTGACACCTGAACTCTGCTGCAGCTCCATTTAAAGGATGTTTTAAATTTAAAACCTTTAAGTATGTTTTGAAATACACCTCCAAGAGCTGGATCCTCTGCTGGAAGATGCTCCTGCTGCACTCAGCAGCTTTGTAGGAGAAAAGTGATGATGTGGGGACATACTGAATAATAATACAGTTAGGGAAGTGTCAGAGAGCTCCTGAAATTGGTGCACAGTATTGACTGAGCACTTCCGTGTTGTGGTGATGTTAGGAATCACCACAGCAACCACTGGACATACTTTATAATAAATGCTATTGTGTTGTGTTTCTAACCACGTATTCGCTGCTGCTTTGTCTGCTCTGTGATACTTCAAATCTCTAAAGCTTCCTTGGAGCATTGCTTTTCCTCTGCTGTTTTCATGGAGCAAGGGAGAGCCTTTTGCAGTAGGTAAAGGTGTAGGTCTGCTTCATTAGAGCCTGCCTACAATGGAGAGACAACCACCCCCTGCATGCTCTGCTGCCTCCTCACCTGTACGTGAGCACACAACTGCCATAGCAGCTGGCTGGTGATGTAAAGTGCTTTCCCAACCCCCTTCAAACACCAGGATTTGAGGCTCCAGGCACTTACTGAAGATAAGACAGCATTTTGGTCCTCTGGCTTCCTCTAAGCACACTCCACCCTCCTTTTGTATTCAAGATGCTCAGATTTAAAGCACACAATGTGCTGGAAACATCCATTATTTATATGTTACACATACTTTCCTGCCAGATCAGCTTTCTATTCACTAGAAACATTTTTGGGACAACATCCAAAAATTTCCTAATGAGTTTGTGTTCTCAGAAAACTGTCTTCAGGATGTGGGGACTGAAACATGGAATCATATAGAGACGTTTGTTTGATGTTTGCTGTATCAAACACAAGAGAGACAAAAGAGAGCAAGAAGCAACCTTAAAAGTGGTCCTGTTATTCCAAAGAGGAATGACATCACAGTGGCAGGAACATCTTTACCCCACTAGTCTTTGTTAGCTGCTGTTGACTAAGTGAAATGGTCCCCCTGACTTTAGCCTTGTTCCTGCCAAGTCCACAAAGGACGAGGCTGCAAGGGGAGATGCAGACCTCTAAACAGGGCAGTGTGATGCAGCAACCTCATGGTTGCTTCTGTCTTAGAATTACACAAAGATAAAAAGAGCTGTTGTGAGAGACCCTGGAGAGCCTTTGCTCTGGAAGCAAACAGAGGCTCTCCTGGGATCACCTCCTCTTCTTGCCCCCTGCCTCAGAGCTTGATGCAGCAAGAACAGATTTGGCCTTGCAGGGTTTGCAGATTGTAGCCTGCAGAATATAAAGCCCATTCCCTGTCTTTCCTCCTTCCCCAGAGAGCTGCTGCTTGGCACTCACCCCATGTGCTGAGCATTAACTTTGACAAGGATTCCAGTTCATTGACTGGGAACAGGATACAGCCCCTGCAGTCCTGATCATTTCAGTTTGGGACTGGGTTATTTTTTTTTTCTCCTGCCATCATCTACACAAAAATATTTGTTGGCTGCTCAGTAGCTAAAAAACCCCCATTCTTTCTGACAACAAGAGAAAGACAGAAACCCATTAGGTCATTCTTCTGGCATTTATGGGGCTGGGGATGGGGCCACCTCACATGAATTCATCGACACTGTTTTACTGCATGGGAAGGGACCTTCTCTCAATCCATCCACCCATACCTCCTGAATCCCCACTGCAAAGTCTCTTATATATTGTATTCAATTAAAAAAAAACCCAAACTCACCAACCTAAAAAATAATAAAATCCACCCATCTCAAAGCTGTGTTGCTTTAGCACAGCATTGTGACATAGGTCCAGATTAGGTGGAGCCACTTGCTAAGTAGCCAATGCAACACAGTGGTTTTGCTCAAAAAGCTGGTGAAAAGTCACCATGTTTGGCTGAGAATATCAGGGTACACCCAGTTGCCAACAGGACAGTGAGCTGCACCCCACCAGGCACTTGGTGTTCTGGAAGTCAAAGCTGAACGCTTTCCATGAGCACATTCACAAGGGGACAATTCCTTCTAAACACAGGCAGCTTCTCACCCTGCTTGCAGGACTTTGGAGAGAAGGGAAGGCACAGCTGAGCAGTGTAGGGGATGAGAGATGCAGGTGGAGGTTTCTGCACCAACAAGCTGGTTGGGCACTGGGATGGTCCATGTGGAGCCAAAAGGACTGTGTGCTGTTCACCCTCTGCTTCCCAGGGCCATCAGCGGGAGCAGAGGGTGTTCAGCATGTCTCGATGTCTTAACCACAGGCTCATCTTTGCAATTGCCTCTTAGAAGTGGTTTTCCAGACCCTCAGCAAGTACTTGCTTCTTTGAAAGGGAGATGCCATGTGTAATATCCTCATATGATGAGCTGTGATGATTATCTTTGTCTCCCTGCCAAAAATTACCCCTCACTTCTGAGTAGCCGTGACCTTGCACAGAGACCAAAATACAACAATGGCCTTAATCAAATCTTAGAAACATCCACCACATCCAAGGATCTCTAAGTGAGTTCTATGATAACTTGGATTTTTTTGGGTCCAGCTCCAATACAAAGTGGAGTACAGCTGTCCCTCCCTGAACAATCCTCAGTACTGTGGGCTGGGTCTGAAGGGTGTCAGCCACTAATAGTCCCAAACTTCCCCCCAAGTCTTTCTCTTGCTGCATGTAGGGATAGGAGCCATGGATTCAGGCAGTGGGAGATGGTGGGGACTGGAAGCAAGAAAGTGATGGGGAAAGACTTGTGAGCATCAGGGTGCCTCACTGCCACCTCCTTTTCCAGTGCTCTGTGCTCCAGCACATTCGAGATGACAGCAGGGGAAATGGGCTTCAAACCCTCTGGCAAGCGAATGCATCCAGATGGGAAAGCTCCAGCGTGTACTGTTCTGCCACCCTGAGAATCTCCTCTCACAGGGAATTGAAGGCAGAATCCACCCCAAAACCTTTCTGTCCGTACTGTCCTACAGTGCCTGCCCGTGCCGACACCTACACATGGCCACACGTCCTTGGGTGACTCCTTGGGTCACCTCCTACCCATGGTCTCCTCAGGGCAGGCATGGGCAGAAGCAAAAGGACTTCAGGTTAATGCCTTCAAGGTAGAACTTGAAGAGACCCCATTGCCTGTGAGGAGAGGAGGAGACTGTTTTCAGCTAACCTCTAAATAACCATCATTTATATAAACATCTGCCAGGGTTAGGAGAAACTGGAGGCTGTGCCAGAGACCAGCCCATAATCAAAGCGTTCTGGAAAATATTGCAATGGTGGGGGCTGTGTGGGCCGTCTCCACATATAGTATACAAATATTTACTGTAGATTTGCCTGCTGCAGTAACTACTCCTTCCTAGCAACTTTCTGCACCAGCTCTTGTGCATTTTTATCCCCTCACAGTCTGGTTGAGCTATTTTTTGCCTACCACCTAATACCATCATTTGCTGCCTTGTCTGTCACGCTTTGCAGCCAGAGATGACCCCTTGGCTTTGCAGTCACACATGTCAGTTTTGTGTAGCTGTAGGGCATGGTCTCCACCCCCAGATAGGGAAAGAGAACATTTGAGCCCTCAGCAGAGAGGATAATGGCCTGGAGAAGATCAGATTTCAAATAACACAGTCTGAAGGACTCTCTGTAGAAGAGATATCACATTGGAATGACAGGAGGGCACAGCAGAGGAGAAAAATGTGGGCAGGTGCCCCCATGGGAATGGTCTTTGTCCAACATGGGTTGTTTCCCTGCAGGAGCTCCTTTCAAAGAGCTCTGCCTTGAAAATTTTCTAGTGGTGTAAGAGAAAAACACACAGCAAAGAGCATGTCAGGTTGTGTGAGCAGTGCTGGAAAGCCGCAATACCTCAGCCTTGACTCTGATGGCAGGATGTCCTGAGAGAGCAGGAAATGGCTGTGTAAGCCAAGGAAAGAGACTCTTCTCTGCCAGGCTGATCTGCTTTTTCTCATCTGCATGAAATATTGCTAATCTTAAATTACCTCCTTCTCCTTGCCAGATGGAGTCTTACACATCTGATCCCTTGGTGTACCACGGTGGCATGAAGGTCTCCTTCGTCATCCAGCTGATGAATGCCATTGCCAGAATTGAGCGAGCCCTGCCCAAGCTGACTTTGCCCATCCTGGTGCTACACGGCTCTTCTGACAAGCTCTGTGATATCAGGGGCTCCTATTTGCTGATGGACACAGTGCAGAGTCAGGACAAAACACTCAAGGTCATCTTGCTTTCTTGACTGTTAGGAGATTTTGCTGTCAGTGTCGGCCTGAGCATGAGTGGCTGTGAGGGGCAGGGAGCCTGCTGACCTCCAGGGAGCTGGAGGCAGAGAGACCTGATGGATTGGTGAGGCTGGGAATGTGACAGCCCCTTTCACCTGGAGGTAGCCCAAGCCCAGCCCTCCCTGGGCTTGATGTGGTGGCCTTTCACCAGCTACAGCCAGGCTGGGGGCAGGGGATGGTGGGCAATCTCCAGGCCTGCCCCTGTGCTGGCTGTGTACCTGGAGGGTGTCTTGGACATGAAGCAGCTCAGTGTAGAAGTAGAGCAAGGCTCTTAAGCAGGTAAAGTGTTGACCCTAAAAGCCCTTCTGAACAATGCCAACTGTGTAAGCACCAGCCTTACCTCATGTCTCAGCATGTAAAGGTGCAGGGAGGTCTTTCCAAAACACTGGACAACAAAAGCCACTTCACATCTGCTCATTTCAAGAGAACCACAGCTGATTAACCAATTGTTAGCACATGAATAAACCTGAAAGAGAGACAGGGAGACCAAGGGAAAGCTTTTGTCATTGGAAAAATAACTGGATAGTCTGAGAATAAAAGGAGTAAAATTGCACAAGGCATGATGGGAACATCCCCCATTGTCCTTTACACTCCAAGGGCATGATAAATATTTCCTCCTCCTTAGTGGGATAAGAAGCAAGAAATGGACGGGGCTGGGACTTCCATTATGTTCCTAAAGGGCAGCAGGGTGCTCTGGTACCCACAGGCTGCAATGCCAACACCTTCCCTCTTGTTGAGGACCAGCACTACCAGTGGCATCTCCTTGATTTCATAACCTGCTGCGTCTCAGAAAAAATCTGACAGGTTGTGGGCAGGATGTGTTGGACCTGTGGGTGTCAACAAGAGGGGACTGAAGGCTGTTTTGTTCATGCAGATTTATTTTTTCTGTGCTAATCTCTACTCTCTTCCTGGTTGCAGGTGTATGAGGAAGCCTATCATGCCCTCCACAAAGAGCTGCCCGAGGTCTCTACCTCTGTCTTCACAGAAATACTGACATGGATTGGCCAGAAGGTCTCAGCAGCTGGGGAAACCAGCCATACTTAAGAGCAATTGCATTTGCAGCTCTTACTCGGGTTTTCTGGGAATAGATGTTTTTTCTTTTTAGAAATCTCTTGGAAAAAGATCTAACTTGGAGGGATTCTTGGGATATTTTAGCACGCACAGCATAAGGGAGGGTGGGGGGAGAGGCACCCCATTATTGGGGTGGGGGCATTATTTGCTGATGTAAATGGCCATTGCCCTAATCTGGAGAAGAATTGACAGCTGTGGGATGCCCCTCACCCACCAAACCTTCCCCACGGCTTCCCCTTCTCTGCTTTCACTGGGGCGACAGGGGTGTGTTTATATTGCAATAATTATTGATATGTAAAAGAAATCAGTATCTTCCACTTCATGGTTTTGATGCCAGGTGCGTCCCTTGTCCCCACCATCCAGTACCTTAAAAACCCTGATCCTTGAGAGGAGAGCACTAACAAAGGTGCTGGGTGATGAGGAGAGACTAAAGATGGAGCTGACAGCTCCCTGAGGATGAAAGGCTGATTTTCAAGATCAGGCCCCTTTGGATACTACCTTTTTAAGCAGACCAGGCCAGGGGAGAGCATAGAGATCTCTTCCTGGCCATCCTGCACGTCCTCTGCGAGTTTGCACTCGGGAAAAGCATGTTGAACAGTGCTTTGATTTTCATCATCAGAGCAGGATCCCAGAGAGAAGAGCAGGAATGTGGAATCAAACTCACTTAGCACATTATATTCCCATGCTTTTCTCCAGGTCAAACCACATCTCCTCTGCAAGATGAACCATTCTGTAAATATTCCTAAGGACAGGGGTTTTTCCTTCCTTCCTTTTTTTTTTTAATTCCTTTTTTTTTCTTTTGGAATTAATCACTTGTGCTACTGAAACTGAAAAAGCAAAGTCAAAATTATACGAGAATATAGTAATATAATATATGATGTATATAGAGGTGGCTGGAAGCTGGGAAAGAAATGGGAGGAGAGTAAAGAAGGAGTTAATCATTCCTTCTCTTGGCAAGGAACAACGTTGTCCTACCAGGATCCGGTCTGCTCACCATAACTTTACAGTCATAATCTGTTGTTTTCCTTCATCAGTTGGAAAATGTCCTGAAAATAATGCTAGAGAGGAGTGCAGAGCATCTGGTGGATGGGGAGTAGCAGTGGGTGTCTGCATGGTCCACTGGTTTAGCAGGAGAACCACAGCATGAGCAGAGATCCTGTCCAGGCTCATCCCAGTGTCCTCCTAATCAGCACTGAGGTAGATCACTGCAGGGCTGAGCTCAGCCCTTTGGGACACGTGGGGAGCTGAAGGCAGAGTGTGGGGTGTGGTCATCCATCCAACCCCTGCCTTGCTGTACTGGGGCATCCACAGACCCTGCTGTACAAGCTTCCGTGGAGGAGCTTGTGGACTGGGCATGTGGTTCAGGTAAGACAAATCCTAGAGGCACATGAGTCTCTGCTAGCAGCAGGATGAGAGGAAAGATCTTAGACCCTGGATTAGAGCAGAGACATTGTACTGACACGGTAAAAGCTGCACAGTGATGACAGAGTGGCTGTGCAGGCCGATTTATCCAGTGCGATGGCCCTCAGCATCAATATACTTCTTGGCACTATCCAAAGCAAAGGGGTTTAACCTGCACTTTTCCCTCTGGTTTTGCAAGAAGAGAATGCAAATGTTGCACTATGAGAGAGTGGGTCATCTCTCCCAGCGACAAACCAGCCCCCACTGCCTTCCCTGCAGCAGCAAGAAATATCACTGCATCTTGGGCTGCTGTCCCCAGGGCTGGATCCCTCCTGTGACAGTCAGGGGGGTCACACACCTCTTTTCCCTTTGGAAGCAGTTCTGGCAAGGTTCAGGAAAGGGACCTCTGTACAATAACAGTCAGAATCAAACCTCAAACCCATTCAGTCCCAGCAGCATGGATGGATGACAGATGTGTGGATTGTGTCCTTGTAGTTGCCCTAAGGGGCCCAAGTCAGGGAAGGTCTTTTATACAGGTTGATCCAGGCACTTTGGCATTTGTATTTTCTTGCCTCTAAACAGAGGATCAAGCTGTAGTTCTCCCAGCAATGCCACGTTTTTATTGAAAAATTATTCCAGTGCAATCAGCTGTTCTCAGCAGCCCCTGCTGAACCTCTGGTGACACTCTGGGAAAGAGCAATGCACAGGTCACCTGCTTTCCATCTTCCAGCAGCCTGTCTTGAGGTAACTCCTTTTGCCTGAGTGAGCTCCCTCCTGGCCAGATGCTGCTAGAAAAAGACAGCAAGAAGAGAAACACTAGAGCAGATAAATCTCACCTGCTTTTTCCGCTGGAAGGGGAAACAAGTGGGTGTGATCCAGAGGTGACAGACGTTGCGGGGGTAGTAGCAAGATGATGACTTAAGGATGGGATTTTTGAAAGCACTTTTCTTGAGGAAGTCAGGAGGAATTAATGCCCACATTCTTTACATCCCTTCCAAACTGACAAGCACTTTGCAGGAGCGGAGAGGGAAGTGACCCTTCAGCAGAAAGGTCAGAGTCCGTCTGCTCCCTCCAACCTGGCTTCAGGCAGAGGAAAGTCCGTTGTCAGTGCCTTTGCTAAAATGTGTCCTTTCACCCAAGAAACATCTGCAGCTGAACAGAAATAAAGGGAAACCTATTACATTGATCTGGGGAAGACTTGTCCTTCTGTCTGTAGCTAAGCTCAGCAGTGGCACATGGCCTATGTTTGAAAAAAAGGTTAACAAACAAAACCTATGAAGAACAACAACAAAAAAAAAGCCAAGCAATCCCAAAGCCATGGCACAGCAGCAGATATTGCCACCCTCAGCCAGTTTTCTGAAGTGTTACCTTCTGAGGCAATGAACACAGGGAAACCTATCCAAAAGAAGCTGGGCACAGCCTGCGCTGACCCCACACATCCCTGGGCTGGCTGCCGAGCAGAAAGGGGCCACAGCTCCTCGGCAGGTGGGGAAATGAGTGCAGAGGAAAGAAGCCAGGAACAAATCAGCCTGGGCCAGGTGAGACACTGATCTGCACATTTCAGCTCTCACTGCTGTTGCTGATCCCTTCCCCTGCCTGCAAGCTCCTTTATACTAACCCAGTTAGGTTTCACCAAGCCCTGGAGGAATTCTTCCTTGGCTGACCAGATTAGCAATGAGCAGAGCAGCTGCTGAGGGAAATGTAATTACAGTCTATTTCCAACGGGCAGGTACCACTTGCAGGGAGCACAGCCAGCCTTATGAATGTTGCTGTGCAGAGCCGTGCCAGAGTCTGCTCTGCCTTGGAGAAATAGGTGGCACTCGTGACTGAGCAATAGCAACGTGTAACTACTGTATATATCACCACCTGTAGCACTGAGAGGCCATTTCCCACTGCCTAACCCATCATGTTTTCTATTTAGCCTGTCCTTTTTATACCACTCACTTTAGCACACTGCCAGCACAAACCCGTTGGGATCACGTTTCCTTTTACAAGTAATTCCTGAGGTTGTCTCTCTTGTTCTGTTGTGTTCCAATTCAATAAAATATATTTATATATATATATACATATATAAAAACATATATACATACACATGTATTTTCAGTGGAAAAACCATATACAAGCTTAGGATTCTTAAAGGAATACAATGTATATTGCAACTAATAATAAAGTTATGTTTTCTGAACAGAGCGTGTCTGAGAGCATCACTGGTGACCATTCCAAAGTGCTTCCCACACCCCAGATTAAACAACAGTATGGAGCTGGTGGATATTCTGTAACAGGCAAACTCAGCCTGCTTCAACACCTGATTCCCATGCTTTTACAAGCCCATTAAAACATGTTGCCTGGTCCTGAACTAAACCCAATTCCAACAGGAAGCATCTGCACCGTGGCCAGAAGCAACTGCTGATTAAATACCACATTTTGTCCCCAGCTGTGGCTGCTGATCAGGCTGGGCAGTGGCTTTGATGCTGTCAGCTCCCAGGCAGTGCCCAGATGCTGTAAGAGCTCCTGGTCCATCCAAACCCAGGGCTACTGCTGTCAGAATGCCCACGCTGCAGAAACGTCCCCCTTGCCCAGAGAGTGGGGCTGGGCCAAAGAGCAGCCACAAGGTCCCCTCCTGCTCTCCTCATGCACATTTCAGGACAAGTCACTTATTTGTAAGGGCTCCCCAGCCACTGACACTCCAAAACAGACAACTGCTGCAGCAGGGGACAGACAGGACAGTATGCTCTCATGCCAGCCCTCTGGCCAGAGTCATTAGCAGCACCAGACCCAACCTGCAACCTTCATCAATTAATTTCATCTTCCTTATGCCTCAAGTCACTAAATCAAGATAATAACACTCTCCTCCTGCAGCCCTGTGCAGGCTCTCTGTCTGATCACACCCCAGCTCACCAGCTCAGGAGCTCTGGCCAAGGACTTTGAGGCACATCGACACAGACAACACGGCCGGGGCTTCTCACCAAGCCAGAAGGCACACCATGCTAGTAAGGAGCATCATTAGTAATAAGATTTGCTTTAATACTGCCAAGTCCACAGCTCTTTCTTCTGGTATTTTGGTGGTTTATTAAGCTCATCACAGTTTTGAGGGTCACCGGAGGAGGCACACCACAGTGCTGGGACAGGGACCGAGCACAGGAGGGAGGGGATAGTCCTTTACAAGGCTGGGAGCAGCACCAGCACAAAGGACCTGTTTTGGCAGTGCACTTCTCCCGCTGTCACTACCTGATGCCTGGCGAGCTGTCACAGCCATAGGTGGCCTTCCTGTTTTTAGCCTGTGCTTCTACTCTGATCCTGCTAGTCTGCAGGAACCCTGAAGCTCTTGCCTTTTTCTCTTCCCTCAGCCTGAGCTCAGTCTTGTGTTATCCCAGGCTAGCTCTGGGGGTTGCTAAAAGGTGGGCATCAGCCAATAAATGAAAAAGCAGGAACCAGAGCAGTGCCAGGGTGAGGGGGAAAGCTCCTTAGGAGTCCTTTCCAGTCACCCTGACAGGGACAGACAGCCTGTGCCACCACTGGGACATAAGAGGTGTCATGGGTAGTCAGAGTGCAGCAGGGACTGTGCCTCTGTCAGACCTCTGGCACCACAGAGCCCATCACCCAGGCCAGGCTCAGGCACTGAGAGCAGGCAAAGGCTGCAGTTCCAAGAGTGGTGAGGAATGCTACTTCAGATCTGCTCAGCACATAACCCACAGTGCTTCACTTACATTTGCTGCTGTTGAACGTCAGAGGAGGGAGAAGTGGTGCTGCAACCCACTGCAGAGCTGCTGCTGGGGATGAGCAGGGACTTGCACCTCTCCACCTGCCACTGTTCCTGCCCGGCGTCAGGCAGAATTTCATCACAGGAAAAGGGAGATGGAGCTGAAGGGTTGTGCAGGTGCCACCACACCACCAGAGACCACTGGTGCCACACACGTGCTGCAGCCTGACTGCCTGCCAACACCGCTCCTGCTCGCCCAGCTTCTCAGAAGGGGGGCTTTGATCAGTCATTTGCTCTTCTCTCCACATATGAGCACAAGTCTCTTTTGCACACAGAAACAGGGCCATGCTCTCCCAGCTTATCCATCTGGGACACTCTCTTTCCCCATCTGATGGGGAAGCTGCTGATGTGGAGCTGCTGCTCACCTTCCTGCTGCTCTCCAAACAGCTGCCTTATTAAGCAAAACCACCATGACTGTGAGCAAACACTGCAGAACCCACATCTCCCAACAGGCACAAGCCAAACAACTGGCCTTCCCGTGGCCACCACTCTTCAGCAGGGAGGGACACAGGATTAATTTCCCTTCCCTCCGGAGGAAACTCTTCAGTGCATGGAAACATTCCAGGAATTCAGATGAAAAACAATTCCTAAGAGATCAATTAGGAGTTTGGGTAGATTGCATGATATGTGCTATCCAAAGGAAACTTGGCGAAGAAAGCTACTTGGCCTGGGCGGGAAGCTGAGGGAGGGCAAGATGTCAAGCATAGAAAACACTTGTCTTCTAAGAAAACACACAGAGAAAAGAAAGGCAGAGGGGAAGGAATGGCAGCTCAGGGGCCAAGTGGTACCTTGTCAGTTTAGGAAGGTCCACGACCAAAGGCAAGCAAAGCTCTGCCAGGGCACAGTAAACCCTGGCATTAGACAGAGCCCTGGGAAAAGCTGGGCTCTCCAGCCCTCCCAAAGTCAGCAGCCTTTCTGTATTCATTTACAGAAAAAAACCCATGTGGTGGCCACACGAGCAAAGCTCTCTGCAGGTCGACACAGTGAACCTTGGAGCAGGAGATATCCACATGCTAGAAATAAACAACTCTGGTTCCCCATACTGAGGAAAATTAAAAAAACAGCTTTTCCCTCTGGCTGGACTGCAGGGTCAGGCTCATGCTGCAACGACAGCAGTGAGCCACCCTTCCTGTGGGCTGCACAGGGCAGCCCTTGTCTTTGTAACATCAAAAGGTTCCAGGGCTCACCCTGTGCACTTTTAACACCAAGTCCTCTCCTCCCATGCTGAGCTTATGCACATCCCATGCTGAGGCTGCGCTGTGCCAAAACCCAGTCCGGGGGCGCTTGCACGACTGGCGAGTCCTGGATCCCCAGTAAAGGTTGGATTTCACACACGAGCCTGATGTGCCCCCTCACTGCAGTACCACGAGCACTGTGGCCAGCAGAGCAAGAAGTACTGGCCCTTTGTGCGCTTCCAGACTGGGAAGGCTGCTGTTTAGTTGCACGCCTGATTGGAAAACATCACAACACCAGGAAACAAGAAATACAATCTCCCCTGCCCCCAGGAAGAGAAGGAGCAGTCACCCCAGGAGCAGCATGGTCAGAGCCAGCACCTTGAACAGCTCTGCAGATGCTGTGCCCAACTGGCACTCACACCAAAGCAGCAGCACAGAAGAAAACAACTCACCTGAAGCATTTTCAAGAAGAGCCTTTGGAAAAGGGAAGGATATTGAACTTGCCACCAAAAAATTTTTGAAACTCCCAGATAATTTTTAGTTTTAGATCCAGGGAGAAGGAGGATAGAAGGAGTTCTAGAGAGCAGATTGCTGGCTCCTGTTACGGAAGCAAGCTTAATCAAATTCATAGAAATATTGGTAGTTCTGCTATGCTGTGCCAAGAATGTGTTAGGATAAAACCTTCTGAGCAGAAGGGAGAGATACAATGTCAACTTAGCCTTGATATGAAAGATCAGCCTTCATCTCCTAAAGCACATCCCAAGGAGCAGTGTTGCTGTGGTGCACAGAATGAAGAGAAAAAATTGGGAGAGTCTAGAAAATCAGAAGGTTTCTCTTTATTCCGAGATCGATGCTTTTATAGGGTCTTACGCCAGTAGTTACTTGATTGGTTAAATGACACAATGCCTCTCTACCATCATTGGATGAGATAGAGCATATTTTGAAAACACACACAAGAAAATAAAGAGAAAAACAGCACTTGTTATTTTGAGAAGAAGAGATGCTTACAAAACTTCTATCAATCTTTTCCTGAGAACATGAAATGCTTACAAAACTGTTTTCTTTAAAGGCAAATTTTCCTTGGGAAAATTCAGGCCTGGTGCTGGATCTCTCTAAGATCCATTAAATGTTAGCTCCACAGAGCAGTAACTCACACACTGGCTTGCCTTCCCCTCAGAGGAGGTCTCTGCACAGCCTGCCTCATACTGTTCATCAGTGTCACAGTCTTGTACAAATGGTACTGGGATGACCCTGGCCCACTAAGTAATAACAGAATAAAGAGGGAGGCATTTTTCCTTACTGGAGTTTTAATGACATTGCAGCACAACACAGACCAGCTCAGGTTCCTCCATGGGAAAGATACATCAAGTTATTTTGGACCAAATCTACCCTACCCTGAGCCCATGAACAGAAGCATCTGGCCATACCACAGTATTCCCTTCACCTCCTTTTCCTAACCCAACATACCAAAGCAACAGCCTTGCTTTCTGCCATACCAGCAGAGCAAGCAGACTGATGTTGTCAGGAGCAAGCAAATCTCACTTTCCAATCCTGCTCCCTTTCCCCTTGATCTTCCTCTGCTGGTAAGAGGAGGAGGGAGAGGAAAGCTCTCACACTCATTTTCAGAGCTTATTTTGGGAACTGGCAGCCAGACCCTTGGGCCCAGAGCTAGTTGTTCACATGGTACTGATTCTCTTCCAAGGCTTTCTTTAATCTGCTGAAATGCCCTTCAAACCCTGCCGTGCACTGTAGCCTTACAAAGATAACCATGACTACGAAAAGCAAAGGGCATGTGCATGCTCATCCCCTTTTCCCCAGATGCTGGTCACATGTAAGCTTGAAGTTCATAGCTTGACTTTGGCTTAAGGATCTGCATGTCCACAGCTGCAACCGAATGTGGCTGCTGTTCCCTAATTAATTGCCCCTCTGCAGCCCTTGCCTTGGTTATTGCCAATATCCCACCTCCAATTTCCAACCTAAAGCCCTTGACACCATTTGCATCCTAAAAAATGGTTCTCTTTATCCTTCTCCCTCAGCACTTCCTCAAGGCAGGCAGCAACCCCAGCAGAGCCAGCATCTTTATTCAAAACAGGCCCCGACTCTGATAAATGGTTTTCTGGTGTGGCCTCTCTTATCTTAATAAATTTGTTATGTCAAATCTGTTAGAAGGTAAAACAAAAACCTGCTCCTCAGCACACCCAGCCCCTGTGAGCAGAGAACCAAGCCAAGCCATGGTTTCCCATCGCCAGCTCTAGCCAGGATCAATCACCCCAGGGAGTTGAGCAGAGACACATTCCGGCTCCCAAGTCTGTGATGGGCTTTGCCAGGCTGCCCACAGCAAGAGAAAAACAGAGTCACCCTGGGCGGAACGAGTCTGTCAATGCACAGCGACTGCGAGCGGCTATGTGGGAAGTGCCATCTCCAGTTAGACCATGACTGTACAACATGAACAGCTCAGGCCTCTTGCAGAGGCTCATCCTTTACTCCAGGCTCTCACAGCACGATGCTGCTCCTTGTGTGCACTGTTCGGTGAGTCCCAAAAACCTGATTAAGCCTTGAACTTTTCCAAGCCCTCCCTTCACAACAGCATTAGTCATTCAGATGTTATCAGTATCTCCTCTCCAAAAATTGCCTGTTCCTCCACAGAGCAACAGGGACCAGATGGATGTTCATTCCCTGGATGCCAGTCACGCTCTGAAGTCAACACGGGCTGCACAGACAGCTCAGCTATTCCTTTACCCAAACAATTGCAGCCTCCCAGGCATACAAGAAACCAGAAAAAAACCAAGTGCCCATATCCTCAGAGAGGAAGGACCGCCCAGACACTTCAGCAGAGTCATGGTTTTGGAGAAAACACAGGCTCCCAACTCCAGGAGCGCACTGAACAAGTCAGAGCAGCTAAGCACAAAGGCTGAAAAATCTCCATCCTTGGATATAGCAGACAGTCAGCAACGACAGGGGCGCAAGAGGACAAGGAAAAAGGGAAAGACAATTTACCTGTTAGCAACAGCCCAGAGACAAACATCACCTCCCTGACACACAACCTTGGCAGTGACCAAGCCTGTGCCATGGTGCTGCTAAAGAAAGGGAATAAGCCTTGGAGAAAGGAGACAGTAAAAACAAGTTAGTGTTTTACTTACCTGCTCTGTCAGGACTGTACAAACTGCTTGGAAGCCAGGTAGTGCAGAGCCAGTCCTTGGCCTGGGTAAGAGAAAATGAAGGAGCTCACAGAGCCCTTTCAAAAATAAAGCCATGCTGATGTTGTCAGTCATTAACAAAGAGATCACAGCCAGAGCAGATATAGTGAAATAGACTATTTTATTGCTGCACACATGCTTACACATTTCTTCTTAAATATAACGTCGCTCTGGTAAATTTTACAATCTTCTTAGTTCAGCAAGTGGCTAGTAGTAAATAAAAAGGACAGAGGCAGCAAAACACAGAAAGGACACTGGCAACAGAAGAAAAATCAGAAGGTTTTTATTTTGTGATAAAATTATTTGCAGCGAGAATAAAGTAAATTCAAATCTAAGTTTTGTCCTGGCTCATCTTAATTAGAGAGCTTGCCTGCATGCTGACCATCTGCTTATGCATGCTTTTGGATAGCCCTATTTTGCCAAAAGGGATGGGGGGGAGTTAAAGGATCCCGAGTAATTGGACAATCTGACAGGTCTCACAGATGTGACCACTAAGTGCACGCAGAGAGATGAGGCATTTGCTTGGAAGCCCACATGGACTCCCACTGCTGGGGAGGTAGATCAAAAGGCCACGCTGACCTTTTCTCCCACATGTACAACTGCAGCCTCACTTGCTCGACACTTAAGGACGCAGGAATGGAATTATTCAAGAGCAGCCATACAGAAAATCCTTCCAAACACTGCTGCTCCTCCTCTGCCTTCCTCCTGCTTTGCCTACAGCCAGTGTCCTTTAGCAGCTGAGGCATCTGCAGAGAAAAGCATTAGCACATTCCTTGATAATCCTGCTTCCTCATCTCGCTCAGAACAAGCAGAAGGCAAAGGCCACGTCCTGTTCTCTGGCGGCTCCATGCAAGCCTCGTGGGCTGTCACAATCACTGCTGTGGAAAGCTGACTACAAAGATGTCAGAAGCGGAATTTCTGCTGGAGGAGGAGAAGAGATGTGATAAACTAAACATCCTGCTTATGTTCAGTGTTATCTTCAGCCATATACAGAGAAACACAGGGGAACTGAACCAGCTGGGTTAAGCTGCTGGTTTCTGTAGTAGGCTTTCATGAGCCTGACGCTTCACTCAGCAAGAAAACAAGCAGTTCTCCTTTCAACCTTCTTCCTCCAAAATACATGGGACTTCATATTAAAGCTTCCTCAATAGTCCCTCCCCTCCCCGTGTTCACGGAGGTACCGTCATCAGTACAGTTGTGCTGGGCTCTTTGGTGGTCCTGCCAAAGACACACTGGGCTTAGAGGCGGACATGGAGGTACATTCCACAAATCACACAACAAATGCACAGCTCCCCTCCACATCACTGTTCCAGACAGAAGCACACTCCTGCTGCTTCCATGCAGTAGCACACTCCTGTGGGGACACACCCTCACCCTAATATGACAGCTGAAAACAAACCATAACAACTCCCTGCACTTCTTCAAAAGGGTTTTGAAACAGAATTGAATCACACACTTGAATAACCCTGCCACCACCATCCCCTGCCCCAGAGACTTATCTGCAAGAGACACCATTTAAACCCAGATGTCAGTGCACAAGTATCTGGAGTTCAGTTATACCAATGAACTTCATCCCTGCTCCCCCCACCTCAGCTCTAACTCCAGCTTCTGTTAGGGGCAACTTATTCCGGACACATGATTTTGTCAAAGTTGAGCTTTCCCCAAATACAGAGGTCAAAGCCCAGTGTACTCACCTCAGAACTGAGTGCAGCCTGCCCATGTACCTGCCAACAGCTTCAGTGCAGGACAAGTACAGGCAGTGAGGCTGCAGGTCAGCCTCAGTACAGTCTCACAGTACTCTGGTACTGTGGAGTACCAGTCTCTGGTGAGATTAGCAAAGAAGAAAAACCCATCGTCCCAATACATCTACACCTGAAGCAAGTCCCTGACAAACCCTGGATCCCCAAACCCTTTAGCCATGAGAGGCAGCACCACCATTACAGCAAACAACATCCTGAAGCTGCAGGAGATCCTTGCCCAGTTCCCACATCACATAATAACAGCACACCTAACACAGTGTATTTCAAGCTCTTGCCTCATGAAGTGACCAAAATGATTGTACGAGTTGGCCACGGGAGCTCAGTGCCCGTGCAGGATTCTCCATGTGCTTCACTCAATGCCTCCCAAAGCACAGCACGGAAAAGTGTGCCCAGCCTGTGCCCTGAAGACCTGAGACTGTCCCAACACACTGTTCCAGAAACAGACAGTTCCAAGGGCAGCCTGTTCAGCAAGGCAAGCTTCATGCAGCGTTATCACCTGCTGATTAGTGCCAAGGAGAAGGAACATCATTACCCTCATTAGGAATCCAGGCAGACAACACAAGATAACACGACCTACTGCAGAATACAGATTCAAAAACATTCATTAGTAAAAAGAGCGAATTTCCTGGAGAACAATGAAGCTACATGGCTCAAGGCTGAGCAAAGCCAGAAGGTCATAGAGTGGGACAGCACTCCCGTGAGAGACCCAAAAGGCCTCTTTCCTTTTAAAAAAGATTTCCAGTGACCCCTCTTCCCAAACCCACCAGCAAGTCAGCCTTGCCTTACCTACCACAATGAACAAAAATAAAGGGAAAAGTGCTGTTTGCAAGAAGAAAGTGTTTCCTTCCCCTCTTAAAAAGGGCTGCTCTCCCTTCTTGTGTGCACTGAAAGCTAGTGCTTTCTAAGAATGGAAGGATTCTGGTCTCTACTGTATTCCCAAAGATGCTTGTTCAGAATGCAAAGCTTTTAAACTCTGAGCACTTCAAAGCAATGAAAAGCTAGGGAAGACCTGGAAATCACTTTGTTTTGGTTTTTTTCCATCTAAGTACTAAAATAGCAGGTGAAGACAGTGGCCTCCACATAGCCAAGTACCTCTGTGTCCCTGTTAGGGAAGCACTGCCCACTTTTGCCAGTCTTATAATGCTGACAGTGACAGTGCTGACCTCCTTTCCCATATACTTTTATTAAGAGTTTAATCCAGTTTTCTTCCTCTGCTACTGGTAATTCAACAGATATTCTGGCATGAGCCAGTTTTGGAAGTGTGTTGTTGAACCACAGAACAGGCTGGGGGTCCTAACCCCAGGCAGCAGGAAATCCTCAGAACAGCTCCCTCACCATTCCCAACAGCTCACAGTCTTCTCTCTGCACGGTATTGTATAAAGGAGCAGCTACTGACTTAGGTTGAGCTTTGGGAGCTACTTCTGAAAGGAGAAATAAAAAAAAAACAAAGTAAAACCAAACACAAACCAGAAATGCAAATGTCCAGACACAAATAAATTAAAAAGAAACCATGCCTGAAGGTGGATGGGAAGGAGGACAAAGAACGGGAAGTGGGACATTTAGACTCAGATGTTCTTGCACTCCAAGCCAAAGCAGCGAGGGCTGTGCAGGCTGCATTTGACAGGCAAGGTTTGCACACATCAGCACTCAAGCCCTATACTGGCCAGGAGGTTTTCTAGAGCTTCAAGTTTCTGGTTGGCTTCCTCAATGGCACTGTAAGTCTGCACGTTGCTGGTGATGTGGAAGCGGATGTCATCGACCAGAGGGATGGAGTCAGTCTCCTGCCGCTCCTCCACAGCCTCCGCGTTCTCCTTCACAGCAGCTGCAAACTCCTCCAACTCCACCAGCTGCACCAGAAGGACAAGAGAACCATTAGGAAGATAGGTAAAGAAATGCCAAGGGTTGGGATAATGGTCTCAGACACTGTTAAAAGATCCCACAGAAAAGAAAGGAATGTTGTAGTAGATGGAGACCCGAATCCTCCTACAGACACCACTTGGAGATGCATCCTGCCATCCATCCAAAAGAGGCACTAATACTCCAACAATAAACAGCCTCAGCTGTAAGCAACCTGCACCTCCAACACTCTCTATCTGCCCTGTAACACCCTCTAACTAAGCATCCCTGGTTCTGGTACTGGGGCACATGCACACAAACAATATTCACCCCAAAAAGGCTACCCGGCAGGAACCAGGAGGTGTTGCCAGACACTTTTGGGCAATGTCCTGTAGCAGAGAAGCCAGTGGGTGGTTGTGCCCATTTCAGAACTGGGAGCCACAAATTACTATCCCCTCTTGACTCAGCCCCACTACCACCAGCAAGGCAGCCGCTCTGCTCTGCACTCAACCTGACAGAATTGGGTCACCCATGAATGATTCTGCATCAGGTTCCCCAGGAACGTGTGGTGAGCTGAAGGGTGAGAGGCAGCTTCCATCTGTCTGCGCTACTGAACTGTGCCTGGGCACAGCAGGTTGCTGAGCCTTACTCTGTTACCACACTGCCAAAATCTCTCCCTGATGCCATCACTGCATCTCCACAGGATGCTGGCAACCACTGATGTCTGAACATCAGCTGGGGTGGCTATGTCTGTGCCAACACCCTTAAGAAGGCACATTGCCAATGCTGGGTCCAAGCACTCCTACTCAAGCTAGAGATGGAGAATGCAAGGAGAACACACAAGCAAAGCCATATCCTGATGACTACTTGGGATATTCGGCAGCTTTCAAACCCCTTCTCAGAAGCCAGACTATGGGTACATGCTAATGTGTCTGTCATTCCCAAGCTATACACTGAACAAAGTAACAGCCCGAACCACTTCCTTCACTGTTTTCTTGTGCCAAAAATAATTTCACACCTTTCAGGCTGCAGGTGAAAATGTTACATTCCCATGTGAACTTTACGAGCCATTTATAAAGGTCTGTCTCAATATAAAAACCCTTCATAGATTCTAGTTTATCCTTCCATATGACAACTTTCTCCAAGAGTCCTGAGACTAAGCTATAATCACTCAGGATGGCACTTAAATGGAGCCCCATAAGGAAAACTTCAGTGTTAAATTCATTACTTCTTGCTGTTTGACAGTAAATTATCCCCTGAGCAAACCCCTACTATTTGATTTGTCATCCTTGAGATTAGAGGTCACATTGATTTCTCCTATCTAGAGCACCATGCCATGAAGAATTCCCCCCAGCAAACACCAAAAACCATTTCCTGCACAGAGCTCCCCCGCACACCCCTTTGGGTTCTCCAGGCTGCAGCAGGGAACATCATGGCTACTCTGGGCACAATGGCTGAAAGTTCAGTGAAAATCACCTGCCCTGGTACTTGGAAAGCTTTTGCGGCAACTTTTTATCCCCACATTCCACAGGGATGTGCTAGATAGGGACCAAAATCTGGCTTATTGTGGTGACATCAGGTACTGCGACACTCCTCCTCCTCTGTCCTAACTCACCATGTGCTTTGCTACTCAACTGCTGCTCATTTTCAGGAAGCACATTAATCCAGACAGGACAACCATTAACTACAGACCGAAGCACAACCATTCAATCTGTTGCCTCTGCGGCTCAGATACAGGGGCACACGTGATCACTGCCATGGGGAGTGTTTCAGTACCTTCTCAATGATCTTGGCCATGTACTCCGTGCACTGGTCCTCCAGCCGGGTCAGCTGGAACAGCTTTGCAATCCTCCAGATGCTGATGATGTTGTCCTCATCGAGTATCTGTGCCAGGGTCCTGCCGCAGAGGCGCTTGAGGCCGGGCAGCAGGTACATGTCTGCCACGCACAGCACGTCATAGGCGTTCTCTGGGGACAGCTGGCAGCGCACAGAGGGGAGTTACTGCACAGTCCTGAGCACGCTGCTTATCACTGACAAACTAATGTGTTGTTTGGCCCATTACGGGACAAGTGCTAACTATGGAGAGACAGGAGCTCTGTCTTTCAGGCTACGTCTCCCACTCAGTTACCCCAGAGGAATTTAAAGTGCAGAAGGGAGTTACTCATGCTGCAGGTAACCCCTGTAGCTAAGCACAGGGCAGTGCTGAAACACCAAAGTGCACTTGGCTGTTCAGTGTGACAGTGGCGGGAGGTCGCTTTTACCAGACATACTTCCAAGAGACGAACAGAAGAGGCCGGCAGGACAGAGAACCTTGTCCCCACATTTTTCCTCCCATTTTATATTGCTGGACTTGCATTTTGTGAAAAACATGCAAAATTCTCTTAAGTTTCTTCCTCAAACTGGCTCTGCTAACTCAGCCAGCACAACCTCCCTGGCAGACAGGTACACTCAAGGACAGAAAACTGAACACAAAATAAACTGTAGGTGAAGCCCAACTGCGTAAGAACATATTTTACACATCAAATATTAGTGGAGCTCTAACATGGGTTCAGATTGGACTAAAAGAATGCACTAGATGCTCAAACTTAAACTGTTGTGAATGGCCTTTAACATTTTAAGGCTCTTGAGAAAGAGAACCACCTTCCCATTTCCCTCTTGGGTACTTGCAAGTGATCTGAGGATAAAAAACACTGCAGATAAAGTTGGAGACACCACCTCCAGCTTCACTCAGCCTCTTCGCCCTGGCCAGGCAAATCCTATTTTTGTCAGCCATCTGCGTCACTAACCTGGAACTAGAGCCTCTCTCTGTTCCTGCTAAGGTGACTTGCAAAGAGCTCAGTTACCCACATCCATTGTAACAGTGGATCTGCAGGACACAGCATACCCTGGCTGGAAGAGGTGAGGGCCCTTGCATTTAGAGACCAAGCCACACTGGTCTGGATGGAGGAATGGTAACTGGTGCAGCCTGGCCCACTCTCCTGATAACTAGTGAGCAGTAAACACACTGTTGTGCACATCTATAGTGTGGTTGTTCCCTCTGACAACCACAAACAACCATTTCTTTTCTTTCTCCACAGCTGTCTGCACCTGTGTTTGGAGAGACAGCTCCCAGTGAGTGACCCAGCTGTAAAACACTCTGCAGCAGCTGGGCAGAAGAACGCAAGATGTAGGAGAGCCATGCCATGAGGGCCGTATGCACACGGGCTAACAAAGCTCTTGGGGTTATTAATCAAGTGCTGCTTTGTCCCTCCAAAAGCTGCAGGAACCTCAGGAGCTGGACGTGTTTGAGCAAGTAGTATTGATGGCTGCAGCTCCCAACTGCACCATCAAGGACAAACCGGGAAAATGTTCCTCCAAGAACTGCCCTCAAGCCTACACAAGTATTCTGATCAGCGACTTGTCTTTGTGCCTGGAACCCTTTATGTCCTCTGCACACACTCTTCCCCCTAACTGCAAATACTGTCACTAATGCATGGCAGAGAGATGCCATGTAATAAATGCCGTACAATCCTTTGTAAAGGGAAGCATGGAATTGAGAGTGCTTGGCTAGAGAAACACAGGACAGGGAGAACACTCCACATGTAAATGTGGAACTTAAGCTGTATTCCTGTCTTCCTGACCATTTTTTCTGGTAGTTTCTCATGACAGGTGAACTCTCTGCAGAAGCTCACATCTTGGCTGCTCAGTTTAAAACCAAGCTATGCACCATTCTGCACGCAAAACGTATGAGCAAGATCCTTCTAACTCCTACACATTGTTATTGGTCTGTTCTCCTGACCCAAGCCCAGACAGGGCAGCTGAGGTACCCCTTGGAAAGGAACAGCTGCTTGGGAAACATCCTTCCTGTGAGTCATCATGAGGAGAGCAGGTAGACTGGAGAAGTGCAAGGGAACAGGGTCAGGCTGCAGTGCAGTCACAAGGTCAGGAAGATCTTCAAGCAGCTTCTTTCCCTCTCTGCCTGCCCTTTCAGCAAGTGGCTGAAGGAAGAGTGCAGGCAAGTGAAGGATCTGCTCTCTGACTTACCAGTGGCAATCCTACCCTTGCTGCTTGCCAAACACATCTCTCCCACTGAGAAGTGAATAGATCAGCAGAAACAAGGTCACAGCTGTGTGCACTCTCTGCATGCAGCACCTAACCCAGAGCACAAACACTGCTTGGGGGAAGTGATACTGGCAGGTGCAGCAGCATCTCCCGTCACTGCCCTGATGCCAGAATGAGTTCTGGGATCTTGCAACGAGACCTGCTGAAAGCATTTGCCACAAAACCAAAGCAGGAAGTTAATAAAATGCCGTGATTTGCTGCACCTTCCATTAGGCTGAAAACTAAGTGGGTGAGGGTTATTTTGTTACTGCCTGCAGTAGTGAGCACAGCAAGGCACAGGTCTCCCAGTGGAACCTTTGCCCATCCCAGTAATAAATGACAGTGGAAATAACGACTTGCTACAAATGGAAAAGTAGGCTATGATGCCAAAAGTAAGAAAAATCTCTCAACCTATCCACATCTCCAAATGTGTTCAATCTGCCATCTACTGGCAGCTGCTTCCCTTATCTTTCCACAGAGCCCAAGAAGGAAAGCTGCAAAGCCTGTATTTGTCACATCAATAAATAGCATGCAACCTAATTCCCACACTTACATTATGGGATAAAAGACTAGGGATTTGCTTCCTGAACATCACACACATGAACTACAACCCTGACTGGCTAACAGCACATGCCAAAATGTGGATTCCTGAGACAAAAGTGAGGTAGCAGAGTAGGTCAGCGAAATTTAAGAATATACAAGGACACCCTGCTCCAGATTTAGAAAAATACTGAAAAAAACTCAGAGCTAACCAGCACTGAAGGAAGGACCAATGGCAGGCCTCACCTCTGTATCATCGCTGTAGATGTAGTAGAGGACCCGGATGAAGATGTCTTCTGAGATGTTGTGGAGAGTCACGACAGGAATGCTGGGCTGTGTCTGTAGCTCCTCACTCTCACTGAAATGATCTTCAAGGAGGGCTTTGAAATAATCACTGCGACCGCAGAAAAATGCCTGGAGAGGAATGAAAAACCAAAACAGAGGCATCTTGCTCACTGCACCAAACCAAAGGGCACTACCAAACAGGCTGTCAGAGCAGCTCAAAGATATTTCAGAAGTTCAGACTCTGTAACTTTGATTTTCCCCACATTTTGAAGCTGTATCTCCAATATTTTTCCATACCTTATTCTATCCATGCCTACCCTCAGAACTACAACCACAATCGGTAAACTCAGGAGATTGAATTTTGAGATCCAACCTCAACTCAAGCTCCTGCCCTCAGGCCATGCTAATTTCCATTCTTACTGCTATTCATCTGCAGATTGAACATTCCCCTCTCCAGACACTGAACTCCTAAGCCAGCAGCAGCAGATTTTGCAGCTGTGAATACTGTAGCTGAATTCATAGATTTATCTCCACACCTCTGTAAGAAAGGCAGGCTTTGGTTCTTTGTTAAATGCTTGAAATGCAGTTTTCCGGCTGCATCAGTGCTGCTTCTGCAGAGTGTATCCAGCATAAAAGGAGTGGGGGACACGAATAGACTAGATTCATGGCAAAAAGGGAGGAGAAGGAAGTACAGCACAAGCACATACCTTATGGCATAAGAAGTTGTAATCTTCCACCCGGAAACACACATCGGGACAGCTGTTGAAGTTGTCGGTGCTGTCAAATGGCAACTCCCCAAAACCAACCTAGGAAGAGGAACCAGAAAAACCTTCCTTTAATACTCCTGCTTTAAACACACTCAGGGTCCCTGGCTTTAACATTCCTGCTTTAAACACGCTCAGGGTCCCAAGCTCAGACTTCTTTGTTTTCCCAGAAAATGCAATCCCTTTATTCCCTCAGCACAGGGCAAAGCATCAGCAATGCTCTGAACACAGATTCCAATGTCAGGAAATGAAGAACTTGCACTGCTGATAAGAGATATTCCTGGTACAAGCTACAACTGCCTCCTTTATCCATGGAAATTTCCTGACTCTCCATACACCTTTGGAAAGTGTTTCTCTGCTATCTAGCAAGTGAAGGTGAAGTTTACTTCATGCAGTAGGTATTGTAAGCATACTGGAGCTTAGGATCAGCCTTTTACTGGGTACATGTAATAATGCATAGATTACATCCATGTATACACCAGGTTGAAATGGTTTGGGCTACAATTACTGCCTCACTTGAATAATCCAACATTGCTAAACCACATTTTAGATTTTTTTATTTGATTTGCAGCCAAAGATAGTGTTGTTGCAGTATTAATACTCAAGTGAATTATTTTAACAACAACACACCTCCACCCAATCCCCCATGCCAACAATGACAGCACACACACAAAAAAAACCCCAAAACAACAAACCTCTTTGCCTTATGTTATTTTAAAGTGACACTTTCAAATATTTTCCCTTTCACCTTATTCTATATACAGTGTAATTCAATCATTAAAAAAAAAGTTTATATTCACAGTCACGTAGCCAAGGCAATCTCTGGAAACAAAAGTTTGTCCTGGTTCTTGCTTGCTATTACATATGCTCCTGAGGTATCTGGGACAAGGAATTTATTCCTGCTGTCTTTCATCCAGGAAAATTACATCCCAAATTTGCACAGAGGAAAACCCTGGGCTGATGATAAAGATCAGACTCACAATAGCAGACTGTCCATTTCTAACCCACCTGCCTCCAACCTGACTTTCAGCTCCACTGAGGAGCCAGATGACTCCTCCCTGCCGCGCTAAACAAAGACACAGACTGGAATACACCGGGTGGGAGCTCTCAGCTAGGCTCAGCGGAGTTTCTCACAGAACAGGTTCTTGGATGTGGCAAGGCACCAAGCTGGCCCACACCACCACTGACCATGGCAATCTGGACCCATTTACCTCACTCTTTGTCTGTCCACAGAAACAGTTGGCAGTTTCTGATTCCCAATCACAGGAGAAGCCCAGTGATGCAAATCATGCACACGGCTGTTGCAGTAATGCTGGCTCTCCACAGCACCCCTCTCCTGCAGCCCTGCTCCAGAGGGCAGCTCCTATTCCAGAAGAGATGCAGCAATTCAAGGAATGCTGCCCACCTGATCTATCCCCTGCGTTTCATACAGCTGCCTCACAAAGGGCACCTCCAGCACAGAGGATAAGATGAAATTGTCCCATTTATAGATTCCCCAGGGTCCTATTTTACTGTTACCTGTGTCTCATGTTTCAAGGCTTTGGTCCTTGGTCCCAGTCAAGGTCTGTAGCCTCACTCTGTGGCAACATGCTACCAACACCAGTATCGTGATGCAACTGCCCACTCTGTTTGCCTGGCTGTTCTCCCTGCTCTATGCCCACAGCTTCCATGTCCTCTCCTACAAATTCTGATGTGAATCTGAAGGCTACAGATTTGCAGGTACACCACAGGTAAAACAAACCTAGAAACAAACTTTGATAAGATGCCACTCTGTGGCACAGGAATTTTAATTGAGATAAATGCCACATCTCCTACATGCATCCCTTCTTTGCTCTCCTTTCACTGTCCAAAGGTAAATATCTAAACGGAGTCCATCCCTCTGGAATGGATGTGGGAGTTTTATTTGTCTCAGAACTTGTCTCCCAAATTATAAACTCCTCTGGGCTCAATTTCCTGCTTCTAGCCTTGCCTGGTCCCCACTCTGCTGCTCAGGTTTACAAGGTCATTTTCAATTCCTACTACAAAAGCAGGTTTATGTCTTTGTTTCTCCTATTCAGCATGACATGGCTTTGCAGAATTTTCCCTTTTACTCCCCTTTCAAGTCTCTACCACTTCTACTCTCCTCCCTTGTCATGCTTGAGGAATCTAATCTCCTTTTCAGGATCTCCCTGCAGAAAATTGGCTTACTCCTCCCACCACCCCTATTCATAAAACCTCCTTCACAGGCCTCTGTCCAGGCAAAGCACAGCTGCCAAAGCCAAGTATTCTGCCCAGGAAGCACAACACAGTCCAGCCTACAAGGTGCAAATACATCCACAGTATCACATCACTGTATATATGCAGTATACAATCACCATATAGAAATACTCTCAATACTCTCACTCGCCACCATCACATGTGGAGGACCAAGTCTTTGCTGCTACAAATTTCCTATTAGAGCTTAAATAGAAATGTTGCTGGAGGCAAAACCATACAAAACAAATCAGTGGCAGCAATTTGTACCTTGGCCAGATTATCTCAGCAAGAAAATGGTAAATAAATTACAACACAAAATACAGGGGTTGGTGATCCAAGAGAAGATTAGCAGCTAACAATCAGATGTGAGTGGATTGGATAAAAAAAAATAAAAAAAAACAAACTAAACTGGAAACATGTCGTAAATATTTCAGTTAATGGGCCTCTGCCAAACAGGCAAAGCAAAGTACAGGAGTCACCACCACAGATAAGCACAGTACACGGGCGCAGACAGACAAGATGGAACCCATCTGCTTGTTTCAAACTGTTCTTCCTATGCATTACAAGATCTAGTTTTACCCCAAAAGTGGCAAACGACCTCTTTTTTTCAGCCACACCAAGTGTCAATATGGATGGAAAAAACAGTATTTATTTCACAGCAAACTTTGATCCTTTTAAGTCTGATTTCATCTTGGTTAGGAACATAAGATCTGAGTTAAAAGGTGATTGAAAAAGTTACAAGGAAACCATGTGCCTACAGTGTCATATACTGGAAGCCCTGGAGTCTGTAACTCAGAGGTCACCTGGCAGACATGAAATGAAGAACCAGGTAGACAGTGGGAAGTCACATGGGTTTTGACAGTTGCCTGGCTTTTCATGGTATTTTACTTAAATCTGTCACTGCTAAATTTTACTGCAGCAAACTGAGGAAGCAGCTGTTGTGGACAGAAAAAGCCTGGCCATTACTTCTTTAAAACAGAACAGAGACAACAACCACCCTTGTAAAAGGAAACACGGGGGGAAAAAAAAGGCTTTCAAGTACGAACAGGAAAGAGAAACAAGGTACCGGAATTATAAATGTGTTTGAGATTTCAAAGAATAGACAGCTCTCACTCCAGAAAATAATAATGAGCTGTAATTGGATATCATTATTGTTTTAGCCATATAAGATATCACTATGAAATTGGAATGCACAAAGTTTTCTACATCATCCAAGTATCAAAGACATTACATGCAAATTATTTGTTTATACTGACACAAAAAGCTGAATTCATCCCCATTTCATATAATATGACATTACATGACATGCAGCAACTCAAAATGGTTCTTGCCAAATTCTGGAAATCCTGGCTTTTATCCAGAAGCCAAATACCTATTTTGTTCTGCATAGGCTGGAAAAAAAATAATCTATGTTTCTCTTGAGAATATGGATGTCTGTGAGTGACTATTCAGTTGTTCCTGACTTTTTAGGTTACATAGTTTGTATACTTGTATGGCAGCAAACCCTGCAAGAATGAGGATGTGCAATGCCTCTGTTCCAGAACAAAGGTGCCCAATTCACAGAATTTAACAATTTGAAAACATCAGAATAATAGATAAATGTCAAACAAACAAAAATGAACAAACAGTAAGTACCTAGAGAGAGAAAAATGGGAATCTTTTAGAGTTTATCAGGCTTAAACAAAGCACCCACACTTGTGCGTGGCACACAAATTCTCTGGCGAGCAGTTATGTGTGCCTGTGCCCTCTTCACTGGTACAGCTGTAATAACTCTAAGGCTGTTTTCATTCCAACCAATGAACACAGCAAGAAAACCACCGCTCACAATTCACATCACTGTCAGATGATTACATTATTCCAAGTTTCCTCTTTTCCTTCCAGCTCCTATTCTACATGAAAGAATTAAGAAGGAAAATGTTTCTAACTCTAGAAGAATATCTTAATAGGACTATGCCCTTAAGGTCTGGAAACAAGCAGCCAAACAGGAAGTATTCTTTCTATTTGTGAAATGACTTAAAATGTAGGTAAATCTCACTGTTTTGGGGTCCATAATCCTTTTTTTAATTCCTGAGGAGGTAATCTAAAGCTTATTTATAGTATCACCTCCCTTTAAAGCCTGCAAATATACAGAAAAGCATATTGAAAGCCACAAAAAAATGTACAGTCATTTGGAGGAGGCAGGTTACACAAGAAAGATTTCTACATGGGTAGTTAGAAACTTGAGGGAGAAAAACTCCCTCTATAGTGAAATATATCCGAAAAAAGCCAGCACAAAACATGTTGGCTTATTAAGGTAAGAAACTTTATCTGTGTACACACACACAGTCTCTCTCTTCACCAGGCAGGTCTATTTGGCAGGGAACAGAAAGAAAACCTTGCTACATCACTCAGTCATACAACCTCTGGGCACAGCAGCCACCTAAAATGAGGCCATGTCATTAAATACAATAGTTGGTATAAGAAAGAGGAAACAAAAGGACATACATAAGAGCAAGATAAATCTGCTGATATTACAGAAAACACCAGATGCAGAAAGAATGAAGACAATTAATAGTTTTCCTGTTCTGCAAATGGGAGAGAAGATCCACGTATTTGATCCTAAGTAATAATATGATGGTATTTTAACATAGTGATCATCAGTCTGAGGGGCTATTTCTGAGGGGCAAGACACAGTTGGGAAAAGCAGATCTATAGCCAGTCACGTTAAATTCTCTTCAAAGGGATTCACATTTCTGCTGGAAATATTTTCAGGGTTTGGAAGTATCTCTCCATTGCAGTGCGTCAGTTCCTAGCAAGCAGCCCAGCAAGCCATCTTCCACCTTCCATATATCCCTTTGGGTACCAATGCCTGCAGCTACAACACTTCTAATTCCCAAGAAGGATGGCAAAGAGAAGAGTTGGGGGCCTTGTTCCATCGTATTCAATGGGGATATCCCCACCAAACACATGGAAAGGGTTTTATTTACCAAGATCCCTGCTGGGGGGAATATCCAAGGAGAAAGACCAGCACCGATGGCCTCATTACACAATTTTACAGCATTTCCAAACAATAAAAGCCTTTCAGCATTTGGAGCACCAGGACACAAGCAAGCACTGAAGTCTATATAGCAATGATGTGACTGGACACACGTGAGCAGATATCCCAGCCCCACAGAGCCCACAAGGAGTAGAGTTGCTCCCTACCCGCAGTTCAGCTGGCAGGGCGCAGTCTGCCAGGAGAGCCAGATCTTCCTGCAGCCGGCAGTTACCTGTGGGCTCAATCGTCAGCACTTTCACACAGGTCCCTGGCTTGGAAGAGACTGGAAGAAGCAAAAAAACAAAAGAGCAGAGATGCCTGAATTCCTCTGCAAACATTCTCTCCCATTTAGATAGAAGACACTCCAGGAAAACCAGTATTATTGTTGTTCAGCTTTTACTGCAAAACACACACAATTTTTCTATGCGCACGCACATTCAGCACCCCTCAGTACAGCTGTGAGCAAGGCTAGAAGGGGATGCATGTATTGTTGTCTCTCTTCAAACCTCCACTGAATTCCTTATGCTGGAATATCAACTGTGGGAAACAGAGTTGTCACAGGCGTATTTCAAGCCCAACTTGCTCTTTGGAATCCACGTCATCAATTACAGTAAAGGACCATGGATCAGGTTGCCCTGATCCCTGTAGGAGCCACTTATACAGTGCCTTCCCCAGTCAACCACCCCTACAGCTGACAGTGTCACCTAAGGTAAAGTCCATGCCAAGGAGTTTTTTGAGTTAATCTGCTTCCATGCCTCTCTGCTCTGTCACGTGCTTTCACTGGGTCCCATTTCAGCTGTGTGATCCTGATTTCACTGCAGGGAACAAAGGGATTTATTCTTGTTTAGTCAGTAAGTTCAGTAGGTACGAGTCTGTCCTCTACTCTCCATTCGAAGAGCCCTAAAGCACAAAGACCCCAAAGGACCCAGACTCCTGCATGTGCCTGAAATAAGCATCACTACCATCAAAGAGCTCAAACAGACCCTTCAGAGACAGCAACTTCATTTGTCTTTTTCAGACACAGTGTGTCTTCCTGTCTTGACTTATCAGCCTACACAATAAAACAGCCCATTAAAGGCTGTTAAAAGTAAAATACATGATCATACTTTAGTGGTCTTGCTATGACCAAAGTTGTTGTGGAGCTCATAGAAGCCAACCCTAACTTCAAACCAGTGGCAGCCCAAAGCACATCCACTGTGGTACAAAGCTGCTGCCAGCAGAGCCTTTCCTGTTTCTGGCTACCTTGCTCCTACCTCAGCTCACTGTTGCACTGTTTGTCCCCAGGTCAGCACAGACTGGGGGAAGAACTGGAGCATGTAAGACATTCAAGAGTCACTGGATACAAGGAAGCATGTGAAAAAAGATAGAGCACCACTGGAAAATGTAAAGCTGTGGTGAGGAAGCCTTAAGATACTGTTGGGAGCCAGAGAGACACAGAGTTAACTCTGAAGCATTCAGAAGAATTTCTGACAGGTATGATTCACCACATTAAAATCCCTCACAGGTGAATCACGCCACCTTGAGACCTCATTTCTCCTGACATTTTGCACAGCATTACATGAGCTCCATCAGATGACTCCATTGGGTCGTGGGCAAAACAAGACCATGATGCACCACAAAACAAGATCTCCACCCCCTCCTCCACATCACTGCTGCACCCTTCAAATATGTCACCACTGTACCTCTCCATAGGCTGCATACCCCAGAAAGATTTCTGGAAAGCAAAGGATAATCTATCAGTACAAAATAGTCAGGTACCATGATTGCCACACACAAAGCTCACCAGCAAGGAGACAGACTGCTCTATTAGCACGAGATGCTACCCTCAGATAGACGACTTCCAGGGTAAATAAGCTAAGAGGAGGCCTGGCACCAACACAAACCAGAATGAGTGCATTTTCTCAAAGAGCCCTGACCACTTACACATCAGCATGAGAGAAAGAAATTTCTTACTTTGCAGTTAGAAATTCTTCCTGGCAGAGAGCAACATCTGTATTTCTGCAGTACTTACAGTAACAGTCACCAGGTCAGCCTCTGTAAGTGTTAATGGATCCAGCAAGTTTTAAGTAGTAGTTAAGGCAAAGAGTTCTTCTCTTGGGATCCACAGAGCATCTGTGCACTTTCCCAGTGACACAAAAGAACAATGATTTTTCTGAGAAGAAAATCTATTCAGACACTGCATCTCTCAAATCCAAGGGCACAGCATTTGGTATCACACAAAAATCTTTCCTAACAGAGACAACAAAAATCAAGGTCGTGAAATAGGAATAAGCTGCTGGCTGCCAGCGAGCAGCAGGGGCCACGAAAGAGGAATGTAAGAAGGAGGAATGAAGGGGATTCTGAGAAAAGCAACATAAACAATGCAAGTAGCTGGAGGAAATAACCAGTGTGGTTGAGGCTGAGACTGGGTTTCTTTCCAGACCAGCACAGCTGTATAGCACTGAACATCACTTACCAATGTATCAGCTGCCTTGGTTTTCCTAATCAATACTTCTTTGTAGTCTTTTGGTTAAATTGAGCCAATGTACCACAAAATGTAAGAGCCACAGAAAAGCCACACTAAACTCCTAAAACCTTTAAAATGATGCCACACTCAGATACATCTTCTTCCCAATGGTACAATTAGCTATAACCACAGATTCTGCACATCCAGTGTCTTTGCTACAAAGGTAAGCATCTCAAACCTTGCTCTCACCTTTTTTGCCCTATAATTTGCTGAAGTAACTGCGGAACATTTATTTTCTAATACATGCAATTCTAAAGGACGGATTACAGCTTAATCTGAACAAATTGTTTGAGCTTTTCCAAACACTGCAATCGTTTTTTCTTGTTATAGCCACACTATACACATAAGGGAAAATAGGCAAGCATTCCCACCCAAATATATCTCAGGTGAAACAGAAGGCCATCCTCTTCCTATACTACTGTCTGTGCATGCCAAGATACTAAGTGCTTTTGAAATACTGATGAACTCTAGATAACAAGATTGCAGACACTGCAATTATCCAGTGGAGCTGCAGAGGCTCGAGTTCATGCTGTTTTCTTGTTTCAACTTCATAATACAGATGCAAGACATGATCCTGCTCTGCAGACCTGAACCAGATGTCTATTCCACAGCATGCACTTGGAACAGGCAGAGGTTTCTAACACACTCAAAGGAACAGTCATGCTTTGTCAAGTGCCAGACATGATGTGATCTAAGATCTTTCCAATTTTAATTTTTCCAATTTTTTAACTTCTACAACTCTTACATATATTCCTTTCTGCAGAATCAAGTTTTCCTGGCTTCCATGTGAGATTTAAGAAACAAACTTTTAACAGTTGATCTATTTCTTTGAATCCAACCTGTCATAAATAAAAATCAAGCCTAGTACTTCCATCAGTGCTTTAAACCATCCACTGATTGTCTTCTGTCAGGCCTCAAAATTGAAAAACTGTTCCCTCCCCAAAGAACACAGAAGTTAAAGGATTTGTCCAGTGCCATTATATCTCCAAGTGGTGTTTTCATCTAAAACATCCCAACTAACCTGAAACTTTACTTCATTATTTTCCATTTGAAAACCCATCAAGAAGTCAGCTTTTCTGAAGTTCACAAATTTAAGCACCTTCTTTTCTTTCCACAATATTATATGAGATTTTAACTAAATGAATTAAGGTGGAATGTCTCAGCTAAACCTGGGAGAAAAAAAGGAAAAAACAGATCTCCAGCATCTTACTGAATTACTCTGATATTAAAAGATGACACAAGATCATTTTGTTACCTGATTTCTGAGTAGTTTTTATTTTATATTTGTTCACTGTTCCCCTTTTCCGCCACTTATTTAATACAAACTGATGCCTTACAGTTTTTGTAGATGCCAAGAAATGCATTTCTAATCTCTTCAGGTCCATGTTTACATTTGTGTTTACACAGCAGAGGTAAGACCTGTGACACAGATTCCATAAGGACTTGCACCCTGCTCTACATGGGAACAGCTGTACCATGGTAATGTTGTACCCCACCACCACCAAACAACTGCTCGTGCCTAAAGGGAGACCTGCACATGGTAATATCTTCCATGTGATCTGCAGATGAGGAATTTCTTGAACCAGAAGTATTCTATCAGTTATGCCCTGAAACTTCAGGAGGCTGAACAATCACAACTTGTATTCAAAAGGAAAAGGTGCAACAGTGACACCCCTGCCTCCCAGATCAGGGAAGAAGATGCTATTGACTTTAAACTACAGATTGGAGTCTCTTCTCAAACCAAAATTAACTTGATTAAAGTAAAGGAGTTAATTCAGAGCATGGAATAAGAATCAGAAGCTTTCAGCCTGAAGGTTTTGTTATCTGATAATTTTTTCTGGTTCGTGACTAACACCACTTGTGCTGTTTTGATTCTTCTTCACGTGTTCCTTAGCTTGAGCTAAGGAGATGAATGATAAACTCTAACTGTTGGCTTTCATGCAATAAGGTTATGTCATGATTAGATCACAAGTTATTTGGATAACAAGAAATCCTTAAATAGAGGATTGTTTCATTTAAGGTTTGGCACATCCACGTGTTACTAATATACACATGCTTTCAAAAATACTTCTCTGTATACTTTTTATTAAAAAGTGCTATATCTCCCTCTGTATCCATTCTGGGCCAATTATCAAACATTTTACTTTGATTAGGGGTCAGATAAACACAGAAAATTACTTCTAACTGCATATATTTTATCTTTCTGGGAATTTAAACAAGCTCTCTGCTGGAAGGCACTTCCCAATATAGACTCCACCATGCTCAATTGAATGTCTGGCAACCACAGCAAAGTCCTGCTGCCATGGCTGCTGTACTCTAAAGAAAGCATTCAATATAAATTATAAACATGCATGTGTCAGAAAACACTACAGCTGCCCTACAGAAAGGCCATGACTGAAAACTATCATGCAAATGTGGAAATTCTACAACAGAAGCATTTTCTGGAAGCCCCAAGGACACCATGAAACATCTACCATCACACTTTCCTGTTTTTCCCTGAAAGGGTACATAGGCACAGGAGAGACAACAACAAGTCAAATGCTTACCAAATTCATAGACTTTTTTACATTTGGTCTCCAAATCATCGATGAGATCCTGCAGCCGACACTGCTTGGCTAACCTCTTGCAATCACTGACATATTCTACATCAATATCCAGACGACCTGTCAAGAAGAAACACAGTCAGCTCTCTTAATCCACAGGACTTAGGTGTAAAAATGGCAAAAATAAAGGTCTGAAGACTTGATGGCACAGAAATTCAGTAATTAGATACACTGCCTCACTTTTCAGCATCCACTTACAACTCAATCCCAGAAGCTAAGACTTGGTATTCTACCACCACCCACCACTTAAATCTGTAACAGTTTGGCATTTAATCCACATTTCCACTTTCCAGGGTTTACCCCAATAGCTTCATTCAGGAGTCCAAAGACCAAACAGACCGTACAAAACATATCTAATTCCCTCAGAAAATTAAAAAACAGCAGCACAACAGCAGCAGGCATGACTGCCACCATTGGCTACCTGGCTTTGGGTAAGAATAGACTTTAGGCTCACAAGTTTTCATCTCAGGATCTTTCACAATCACTGAAAATGAGGCAAGGGACATTTCTACACACTGTATTGGAAAAGATGAGCCTCAATGACAATGTTATTTTCTGGCACCACCTCCTGGCCTGAGATAGCTCAGCATTTAGCATGCCTCCAATACAACATCGGGCATTTTCATAGAAGGTTTAGGATCAACTTCTGTTCAGAAAAAATACTAGAAAGTAGTCAAAGCATTCAGCATGCACTGCTCAGGTCTGCCAAACTGAAAAAGTCCTACACAGGAAACTGGCTTTTCACCACCTTAGGAGACTGTTATACCAGATGACAGATTTTCCTTCCTTAAGTTAGAAATACAGTCTCCAAATCCATCCAACCAATAAACCTAAGCTGACTTTTGTTTTAATTGACTGTATAATTACTGGCAGGACAACAACTGGCAAAAGGTACAAACATCTTGGAAAAGCTGGCGATTGCTCACATTCTCCCTTTCTGCCAGCAGAGAGGATTTGCTGGCGACTCAAGCACCCAAACACTGCTGAGTGCAAGCCTGTGCCACTCAGTGCAGAGGCACAGACAGCTGCCCATCAGCCATGTACACGAACACCAGAGGGTAAAGTCATTTACCTGTGTAGAGATACTGCAGAAGAGCACCAAAGGCTGCTGGGTTAATCTAGAATAAAACAAGAGAAAGTTATATTTGGAATCACCATGAATTTAACAATAAGTTTGAAACATGATCCTGAACAAGTTAAAAAAAAAAACCTTAAGTAAGAACTCACACACTGCATCTGATTTCCTTGCTCCTCCCATAACTAATGCTACCACTCCACCTGGCTTACACAGCTCCTTACTGTCTCAACTGATAGTAATCCCTCAGGTACCTCAGGGGACAGGACCTGACTAATGGAGGAACTCCAGAGACGTGGTTGTAATACAGTCTCTGTAAAATCCAGGTTTTTACTGATCATAAACATTTCCACCTCTTCCTAATTCCAGAGAAAAGACATGTTCTTGTACAAACAGAGGAGAGCAGTGTTCTGAGAAACTGGAATTGCGTTTGTCACAAGTGGATTTGCACTGCCAGAGTCAAGTTACAGAAATGTGTGCTGGGGTATTGGTGGTTAATGGATGGAATGCACTTATGGCCTATTTAGTTCTTGCTGGAAAGGCAATAAAAGGGACTCAATTAGTGCCAATTATGGAGGTGATGTCTTCACCACAGACCACCTGTCCACCAGGAATTAGCCAGACTCAACTCATCCCAGAGAGGGGTTGTGACGCAGCTGGCAGATGGTAGCAGCTACCTGCTACTGCAATTACTTAAGGTATGTTTGAGCCCATAACAGAGGGAACAAAGGAGAGGTACACAGTCTGCAGCCTTTTGTTATCTCAATAAGATGCCATTTTACTGCATGAAGCACCTCCACAAGCCCTTCTCCTCGACTAGGGTTATTCTGAGCCCCAGGAGCTATTCACTGTGGAAGTTAACCCTCACACTGTCCTTCCTACTCACTTTCCTCACCCAGTTGGAACAGCAAAAGGAAGGAAAGAACTGGAAGCACAGCCTTACCAGTGGGTGCTTCAACACTATCATGTTTTTCCCCTTCCATTTGGCCTCAAACATCTCTGCAAAGTAGGCGCTGCGAGCGCTGAGGATGCAGCGGTGGGCACAGAAGGATTTGCCATGAACGATGAAAACAATGTCACTCTGGTAACCCTGCTCCAGCAACCTGGAGGAACAGAGAGAAGGGAAATTCATGGCAGCGTGAAAAAGGAGAGAATGGAGTAACGCTAGTGGGGAACACAGTACAATTAGGTCTAAATGAACAAACAGCCCTGGGCATTGCAGTCTCTCCCTGCCCAGTGGGACAGCACAGGGGCTGGTCCTTCACACACTGGACTGGGATGTCTCACTCCCTTCCGTAACTCAAAGGAGTTTTATTAGTGCAACAGGGAGGTTGGAGAATGAAACCTTCCCACCTTAGGTGAACATCTGAATGCTGGGAACTGATTTTAAAGTGGAACTGGCTGCCTCTAAGCACATCTTTAAAAGTTAATACTGCTTTTAAATTGCCAGATGTCAAAAAACGCCCAGCAAAAGGGCACACTTCCAAAAAGAACTACCCTGCTACAAAGTAAGATGTAACTTTCCTGCTCTCTGGGCACTGTCAGTGTGCACGCTTTAACCATGTAACAAATAGGAGAGGATTTGAGGTCACCTACCCTCAGAAGAAGGAAGGATGTGACAGGCATGAAATGCAGGCAATTACCACATCAGAGGTGAAGCCTTGTTTATGCCTTCATGCCCACACCTTCATTCTTTAAAAGGAAAAAACCAAAACTGCTACTTCCAGAGTTTACAGCAACCATCACCAGGGTTTCCTGATGCCCATCACTCCTTGCATATATATATCCTCACAAACATCCCAAGAGGTCAATTCAGGTGGACATCAAGCATCATACTCCTTCCAGGGAGCTGGACTGGTGCATAGAAAGGTATGAGGTCACACACACAGATGTTGTCAGAGTCTTGAACGCTGATCTCAGTCTCCTGCCACTAGAACACCCTTCCTTCTAGAGTCTTGCCCCAAACCAAACAGAAGCATTAGGTTTTTACATTTTGCCCCCCAACTGTTGCCCTTTGTTTCCATTTCAACACAAGGTCTGCTTGAATGAGAAGCAGAAACCAGCACATGTTAGCCTTTGTGTATGCCCTGCACCTGAGCCACAGTCATCAGGGCAGTGATAAATCACCCTACAAAATTCTACTTCCCTGGAAGACAGAATCTGATTTTACTCAGATAAATGAGTTTCCTTCCTTCCCTCTTTTCCTACAGCTTCAGAAATTAGGACACTGTAGTACTGGGAAGATTGTCAGATCTTTCTAGGACTTATTAATGCTCCAGTTTCAAAGATAAAAAAAAAAACCACAACAAGGTTTTAACATTTGTAAGTCAGTCCAATGGGAAATAAAAAGGAAAAAAAAAACCAACCAGCAAGTCTGTCATAACATCAGGGTAGAGAAACAGCAAGAAGAAAAGCTTGAAACTCTTCCTCTATTCCTGAGCAAGTTACACTGCTGCTCAAGCTCTAGTACAATGTGAGACATGCAAGTTTCAGAAGTATCTTAATAAAGTTTAATAACCAAAAAGAAAGGACTGGGCAATGTCACTGTGAGTCAGTTTGAGGCTTCTTAAAGTGCTCTGTTTCACAAGTGAGAAACATTTTATCAGTGTTGAAAACTTCAGCTTGCAAGCTATAGTACCCTCAGGCCAGAAACTTAATTTCAGTTGACAAACTATTCTAAATTGTTGATGTGGTTTTAGTGATCTGGTTTTGGTTTGACAGTCAAGGATGACAGCTTAGCATTTCTGAATTATAAAGACCAGCTTTCTGTTGACTCTGAAGTCTGTACCCAAGTCACTAGAGGCTATGCACACACACACCTGGAGATCATCCCTTAGGGCACGGGACATCCCTAAGGAAGCTCTACATGCCCAGGAATGAGAAAGGATGCTGATCAGCTGTCTTTTAAAGCTGCCCTGAACAGAGAGCTTGCATATGCAGAAGAGCTCAGGAAGGCTGATGGGATGCTCTGCACATGCCTCATGTCCTTACCGCTGCAGGAAGACATCGTAGTAGTCCCTCTTCATGCACTTGGCTGTGATCTGTTTGTACTCCTTCAGCAGCCGGCGGATGGCATCACTTAGAGCTCCATACAAACAACGTTCCCCATCAAAAGTGTTTGCCTCACACTTTGCTCCTGTAAAACAACCACAGGCACAGGCCAGCAGGCAGAGTAAGATGCTTCTCCAGTATCCCCAAACAGTCACTAAATGAGTACGACTTGTGGCTGCTGACATGTTTCACTGTGGTCCCTACTGATGAGCATAGGTAGAAAAACTGAGCTTCCCTCACATATGTACAACCTAAAGCTGCTCTCCCACAGACAAATCCCTTTCTGAAAAAGCCATTACTTGTTTAAACTGACCCGTGTAAAAAGCCTCTCAGCATGGCTCCAGCAGTGTTGTGGAAGACAAATCTCACTGTACAAAGAGTGCAATAATTTATTGGACTGTTAAGACCTCCTCCTAAAAAGTATTTCTTCTTTGTATAAGACAGGAGATGCCTCTTTAGGTTAGAATCTTCTAGAAATTTGGAGGGCATTTGCATTCTCCTATTTAGAATTACACAAGTGGTTGATTAACATGCTGTGAATGCAGTAGAAAACCAAACCTTTTGAGATCTGACTGCACTCTGGTTCCTCTGGCAAAACACCATGTGAATTTGGGTGCTGAGAACCAAATGAGCAGGCACTTGGCCTGAAGAATTGGTCTGAGATTAGCAAAATCCCTTGCATTTCACCTTAAAGTCCTGCTTACAAAGCCAGGCTATCAGTAGAGTACAAGAAAGTTTTACAGAGGCAATTCTTCATATGAAGTACGACTCACAGATCAGCATATTCCCAACACCATTGCACCCTCACAAAACATCAGCTGTGATTTCAGAAAATCATGCTGCCTTAAGCCATCACAGACAGCTTCCCTTTCTGTGCATTTTCAAGTAAATCAAGAAATTTCAAGCAATTTCAAGAAGCAAATTCAAGCAGCAAATGGCCTGCAAAAGGGACCGTGGAGGTGTGTGCAGGGCTCCCTCTGTAGCCTGAGATCGCTGATGAGATGGTTGGTTGTAACAGAAGAAGTTTCCACAAGAGATAGCTAGAAGGACATACAATCCACATGGACCAGAGAAAGACACTGAACCCATTTCAAGACACTTTTGCTCACCATTGGCTAGAAGATAACGCACAAGCTCCTCATGTCCACACAGGCAGGCATAATACCTGACAATAACAAGAAAAAGAAAATCAGAGATGCAGTAGGAAACAAAATTCAGTGTTTTGGCACATCACCCCACACAGACCACAGCACTGAGCATCCCTGAGAAGCTTAGGTGGCAACTCCTCATAGGGGTGAGGAATCACTACTGAATAGCACAGAAGCCTGATCCCAGCAACAGACAAAGCAGGATCTGCTCCCAGCAATTCTAGGCACTGCAAGGAGATCTCAAGGTCCCAGTCTGGGTTCAGCATCTTCTGCTGCACCACCAGCTGCCAAATCCATCCTCATTTTAATGGAGATCATTTCATGGGCAGTCAGCCGTCTACTGAATTCTCAGAAACACTCCTTGCTCCTTCTGCTGTCAGTATGACTGCTGCACACTATGCCAACGAGGGAACAGCACTCACACTGGATGTACAGCAAATCCACCCCACTAAGTTCTAGTCACAATGAGTTTTATTTTCTCTTTCACAGTCTAAGCCTTTCATGATTCTCTTGCCCAAGGACCTCAAATTGTCCTACAAACTCAGAAAATACTGTAACGTGCATTCTGTTAGTCTGCCTTTACTTTGGGAAGTTACTCTGTACTATACTGCAGATGTCTAAATGTACTTTGGAATTGTGGGGAGGTAAAAAGTTCACAGCACGTTCCTCAGCACCTCCAGGGGTATTCCTCATTACCTACTGCATGTTCACAGCCCTGTCAGATGGACTGAGATCCCACAGCCATTTGGCATTTTACCAAGACAAGCTGAAAAGACGTGCTAGAATGCCATAGTCCTTGGTGGGGAAAAAGCCTAACATAGCTGAGAGCAGAGTGCTTAATCCAGGTAATTTGGTCACAAAACCCCACTTCTGAGCATCACGACAGCGAGCCCCAGTCAAATCGGGCAACAAAGACACATTTAGCACAGCACCCAGAGGGAAGAAAAGCAGAACTATGTGGCCAAAGCTCCCAAAAAAGCAGAACCTGAGACATTTTGTAACGGTGCTCATAGCTGCTGATGCAGAGAGAGTAAAGGAGCTCTGAAGGCCCTACCCCCCACACAGCCAGTGCTCCAGGCTGCAGCACTCACAGGGGTGTACTGTCCCACTTATCACGGACATTAATTTCCACATCTCGCTGTTCAAGAAGGTATCTGAAAGAAAACGGAGAAAGCAAAGTTATAACTTCATGCAGCTACTCACTCAGTCACATCCTCCTCTCTCAGAATATGTAACTTCAAGTTCATAGAGTAACTTCCAAAGGTATGACAGGATCTTGCACTGGACCTGGGGAGCTGTCAGCTATGGCTGAAGGGGCATCAGACAAATCCTCAACCCAAAGAATGTTGTTCTACAGCATGGCCTGGCAGCTCCCTTCAATCTTAAGTGGTGCACATGGGGAAAGAGGGGAATCAAACCCATCTCTAACAGGGCAGCAATCCCAAAAGAATCCAGAGTACTTCTGAAGTACCTTCATATTCCCCAACAATGCTCCCAGTCTGGATGCTTACAAATGGGTGGCCAATTTTACAAGGCCAAGGCTGGACTCCCATCTTGCTCAAGGCTTTTCCTGACAAAAGCAACATCATCAGTATCACTCCAGACTGCTCTTGAATCCTGCCACTTCCTTGTCCTGCACATTTAGGCTAGATCAAATGCTGCCAACACTCCCTCTCTGACACATCTAGAAGACAAATATCCTGCATAGCCTGGGTCTTGTTATAACCTGTACTGCAACAACCACATGTAAAAGTCCCTCTCAGCCTCCACAAAGACTCTCAAGTTTTGGTTTTTTATCACCCACCACACGAGTCCTCCCTTTCATTCCCTTCATCTTTCTTAAACTTCAGGTTCCTCTGACCATATTCAACATGCCAAGCAACTCAGCTCCTTTCTACTCAGTCCCATGAGGTCAATTTGTCCCCCCTGTTCTGACAGCATACTCAGACTCTCATTTCTCCACCATTAATTCTATACGGGTCATCTTAAATCTCTGCAAGGCCATCCCTCAGACCCCTCCTTCTACAGTAAACCTGTAATTTACTGCTTGCAATGATTTAATCTAACATGATCACAATAGATAACATAACAATGTTCCCCAGACCTTACCTATCTGAACACTTATCCTTCATAAGCAAGTACCTTGTAACAGAGGTTGCTTCTGATTATCTGGCATATCACACATTAAGAGATGCAAGAATCAAGTGGGATAAAAAGGCGAAGAACAGTTTTAGATTCAAACCATTAGACACAGGAAAAAAGTCTGTTGTAAACCCTGGACGTTGCATTCACCCTGCAGAGAACAAGCCCATGTGCCTCCTGATCCGAAATTACTGCAGTTAAGCAGTGCTTAACTGTTAAAGTGCTGCTTTGAGATGAGCAAGGAAACTTGACCTGAAATTTTAGTATTCCCATATTTCTCAGAGATACTCCCACAGTCTACAGCACAAGGTGTCTAAACATTTCCATGACGATTGGGTCCCGGGGATCCAGCTTCCTACCAACACAAACACCATTTCCAACGGTAAAGGACGAGCAGCTGAGAGGAGCCTTGTGCAAGGACATTTGCCACGGGCAGCATCCACACCCACGAGTACGCAGTGCCCGTCTGACGCGCAGACACCTGCCGGAACCGGGCACACCTCACCCGAACCTCAGCACGCCGGCAAAGACCCGGGGCACACCCAGCGCCTGGGGTGCAAACAAGCTGCATTTCTGTACGAGAAACAAACGGCCCTTTCCGCACTCCGGCCGCCCTGGGGAGCCCCAAGGGTGCGACGGCCGCCCTGGGGAGGCCGGGACGAACTTCCGGTAAACACGTCCTGGCGAGGCCAAGCCGCCCCGGCAGGCCCGGCCCCGCTCGCCCCGGTGACCGGGGCGGTTAAAGGCAGCGGCGAGGGACCCGTTCCCCGCCCCGGCTCACCGCACGCGGCTCACGTCGCCCTTCTTGCAGCTGGTGAACAGGTCGCTGGTGTCCATGGCCGGGCCAGGCCGCGGGGCGGCGGCGCCGCATTGACGCGGAAAGCGGAGAAGCGGCCGCGGGGCCGGGCCGGGCCGAGGGGCAGCGGCGGCGGGGCGGGAGCGGCGGGCGCTGTAAACACGGCGGGGGCACCGCCCGCCTGGCCCAGCGCCGCCCCCGCAGCGCCCCCTGCGGCCCGGAGGAACAACTGCCCGGGGACACGCGGAACCGCGGCTCGGGACAAGGGGACCGTACGGGAACAAACCCGGGGGCTCATCTGGAACACACCAGAGGGGACCTGGCCCAGAACATGGTTGGGAGGGGGTTTGGAACACACAGCAGTGCTCTCTCTCTGGACTCGTGCAGTTGTGATGACAGGGGATCTCACTAATCCATACAAATGCGGATGCCAAGAGGATGGTGCCAGACTCTTTTCAGTGGTGCCCAGAAACAGGACGAGGAGCAAAGGCCATAAGCCAAAACACAAAAAGTTCTACCTCAAAATGAGGAAGAATTTCTTCACACTGAAGGTGGCAGAGCCCTGGAACAGCTGCCCTGGATCGAGTCTTGGGAGACACTCAAATCCCACCTGGATGTGTTCCTGTGTCACCTGCTCTGGGTGACCCTACCTCGGCAGGGGGATGGGCTGGATGATCTCCAGAGGTCCCTTCCAACCCTAATGATTCTGTGATTCTGTATGGGGTCCAGGTCTGGAGCAGGTGTGGAATGGTGGAGAGCTGCGTGGGACATATGTGGCACAGGGTTGGGCACACAGACAGGGACTCTGCTGTGGAACAAAGGCTTTTGCTAAGCCACTCTAGCAGGAAAGGTGTCTTGGGCTGGGCCTGTGGGTGCTGGAGGGGTAGAGTACTCCATGGGGGAACCCCGTTTCCACAACCTGGGCACCTGGCATGGCTCAGAACTTCCACAGAAATCTGTGATGGGAGAATTAAGGAGTGCACTTAAGAGTGGGGAAGGGGGGCCAGGCTGACAACCCCCATCCTAGAAATGAGACCCTGACCAACACTGCGTTACGAGATACAGCAGACTTGAATTCAGGCACATCTAACCAAGCAAAGCACTGCGCTCAGGTCAGTGTTCAGACACCCAGGAGGTGCATTTTATTGCAAAGAAAACAAAACCACAACCCTGTCATTTCCAGGGCCAGACACAAGTGTTTCTAAGTGTTCTCCGGCAGCAATCCCAAGCAGTGGCCAGGGCTTGCAGACAGTTTGTGTTCAGCAGGAATGAAGGTGTTGAGAACAGCTCAAAGCCTGGCTGTCAGTTTAGATGAGCGCATGAGGCTCTCATGTGCCAGCACAGATGAAGGTGCTTGTTATGTCTGACTGTTCAAGCTGTCCCAAACCCTCTGCGAAGGAGTGATGTGCTCCTGCATGGCTGCAAAGGCAGATGGGAACAGATGAGCTGCTGAAGGCGATGGCTGCAGTGGGACCCTGCTGCAATGCTCGTCATGCTGCAATAGTCCTTAGGATAATGTACCTTCATTTCACACCATATCCTCTGCCAGAGGGATCCTTCAAGTGTATCTTGAACCATATTCTCAAGCTTCATTACATCCTTCAGAACACAATTACCAGGTTACTCCTCATTGTTTCTTTCCACCCTGCATACCCCAAGGTGGTGTGCAGGATGCAGAGTCCTAGGACATGTTAGACTCTATGTTACAGGCACAGTTCCAGATATCTGGGCAACACCTCGGAGCAATCTGCAGCTTGGCCATCCCAGACCACATTTGGCCACCATCCCACAGAGATGGAGAGCCACTCTAATCTTGGCCATACATCCACAGGATACCATTGCCAGTGTTCCCCAAGGCACTGCACTCCTCACGGCAGCACCTGATGTTCTCTCTGAAGAACCACCTCCATTTCAAGGCAGAGTCTGCATTCTAGCTGTGGTCCCGAGGAGCAGAGGGAACAAGACAAAGCAGGAAGATGGAGGTGAAACCCCGTGTTGCTACCCAGGGCCTCTATACCGGTGACTCCAGGGAATGTCCCATCTCACTACTTTGCAGACAATGACGTCCTCACACAAAACATCCTTGATATGCCTAGTACAAGCCCCTCTGCTCACAGTCGAGTCCTGCAGCCCCTCGTGAATAAAGCAGGTTATCCTAGGCAAGTCACAGGAAACTAACATCCAAAGCTAAGAGAGGGGAAAAGTTCTCTTCTTTTATTTTTCCTTTAAATTTTTCGTTTCCAACTCCCAACCGCCACCAGGTGTCAGTGCGACCAAACATTTCGCAGATGGAGCTATGGGGATGTCCGAGTAGGTGGCAGAGAGTTTTCCAGGAATTGCTTCGTCTCCTGCCTCTGCTCTGTCGCCTGGCACACTGCTCCGAGAAAGTCCAGTTTGACAGTTTTTATTAAAAAGAAGTTTAACTACATTAGGGTGATAGAAAAGCTTCCTGTTACAAATGCTAAGACAAAGGTTTTCTTCCTCTTTACATCATCCCTGTGCAGAGCTGGAAATGCAAGCACTGAACAGAGTTAAGTGGGCTACCAACAGGCTCTCTACAGTGCTTCCCAGCCCGCAGGTCCCCGGAGATGACCCGTCTCTGCAGGGCTGGCAGGAGAGCGACAACAGTGCAATCGACAAGATCAGCCTAGTGCAAAAAAATGATACAGAGAAAAAACAAACTGTAAAAGGATAAAAAGTATCACCAGACTAAAGTGAAATTCTATCAACCAGTAGATTTCTGAAGCTAAACCGGGATCATACAGCCAGGTGCACCCTGTCAGAGACAGCAGAAAAGTGTTCTCAGCCTCATGATAGCCACCCTTAAAGAGCCTCTCAGATCACCTGGATGCTCCAGAGAAGAGAGTCTCTGGAAAACCTCCAGGGCATGAGAGGCCGGAAGAGCAAATCAGGAGAATTTGCTAGCTCATTATTGAGCCCACATAGCCCCCATGGTTTCTTTAAAGTTTGAAGACTTTACACGAGATCGTAGGGTGCTGAGCCCAGCTGGAAGCATTGCTTTATCAGTGCCTTGTTGTTTCTCTGAATTAGGATATTGGAGAGAAAACAGGGCAGCAAAGCAGCTCTTAGCAGGGATATGCACCAAGGAAGCGATTTGTGGGTGAAATAATTCACATCTGATGGGTGGCATTCTCTTTTGAACAGCCACTGGGCATTAAAAACATATTTGATGAGGATTATTGGACTTGGAAACATTTACACGGTGCAACTGCGTAAAGGCCACGGGCATGCCAGGCCCTGTTATGCTAAGTGCTATAAAAACTCAATTTTTAATTCCATGCTTTAATTCACTCACCATAACAATTTGCATTTAATCCTGTGAGCCCCAAAGTGCCTTCACACAGCCAATGGACTTGTGCAGTTTCACTGCACAGACCCATCCAACTCAGCAGGAGCCATCAGTGAGGGATGGTCAGAGTGTGCCATGTGTGGCTGTCCATGCACATGAACTGTCTCCCACTACCACCTGCTGGGGCAGGAGAAAGAACTCTGAGCATCTCTGCAACCCTACCAAGATACAAAAGGAGCTGATGATCACTGTCTCCTACATAACACTGGGAAAAATATGGAGGCAGACTAAAACCACTGAAAATTGGAATCTGGATAGGAAACCAAAGGTTATCACCTTTCTTGAACCCCTAATAAACTGGTATCAGAGTGGTCCTACATCAAGGTGATCTGTGATTCAGTTTGTATGCAAAGCGCTACACAAACTGCAACAACAGACTCTTGCACCTTGACTTCAGGCACACGCACTAGGAAGGAAAATGCCAGAGGTCTCTGTACATACAGCAATAGATTTACAGGCTCAGCATCAGGCTGCACATCTGGGGCCTTTCTATACAAAGGTTCCCTTAAAAGACCAAGTGTGAAGCTGCATCTCGCAGCAAGCAAACATGCAGATCACCACAAGGGAGAGAAGGACTGGTGCCTCTGACTGAAGCAAGTCCCTCAATCCCTCAATGACAGAAGAAACAAATGTTCTGTATTTTAGGCTTGACAGTAGTTTAGGCAGGGCTCAGAGAACAATTATGCATATTCACGTGCCTTTAGCACACATCTTCGGGGAGCTGGAGCCTCAAAATTGCCTGAGGCATGCCTGAGAAACATTCATTGGGGAGCTCTTACATCCGATTCTCATCTCATCAGAACTGGCTCTTACATTGTTAAAATGCAGTGATTTTAAAGATGTTACTCTGATTTATACCTGTGGGATATTAAACACTCCCACCCTTCCCTCAGGGCAGGATGCTGAAATTGAAACAAAAGGATGAGAAAATTACTTGTTTCCCTATTTAAGAAGTTTCGCATAGTCTTTATATTTACCACAAAATGACCAACTGAAACCAAACTATCCTGAAAAATACAACCAGAGTGGAGGTTAGCCAGTCTAAAACTTACACTTAGACAAGGGATATTTTCCTGCTGATTTCCCAGGCTGTTGTGAAAGAGGTGTGTAAACGTAATTTTTGAGCAACTCTCCAACCTAAAGCATATTTCCATCTAAAATGCTGCGCCATGGCACTGAATTCTCTGCAATCAGTCAAGCAAGGGTAAAGTGCTCAAACTTTGCAAGCTCAGCTTGGAGATGTGGAGCTGAAAAAAGGAGTGGGGCTGTTTGTGGTACCAGGGGTGAAATGAGATGATAGCAGGGAGTGGGTGGGAGGGGTGTTTTCCCCAAATGTAAACATCAGCTCTCATACAATTAGTAGCTGAATGCTACAGCACTAGAAAACCTGTTTTCACATGGGGAATGCAAACTCTGCCCAGGATATCGACAGAATCTCGGCTCCCCTCCATCCAGAATGCACAGGTTTTACTGCACCTGCACGGACTGAATGTGATCTCAAGGCCAGGATCTGGAAAGTGAATTTACACCCCAAATCTGGACTCTTGGTGGCAGGCAGCCCCACCATCTTGTTTCTCCAGTCCAGCCACTCTCTGCCACTACCACAGAGCTACAGTAAGTGCATTTAAAGGTGATGAAAGCATTGGTGCTACTGATAGGAACACACACACAGAGATCTATAAACCCACCCCTCCCGCTTCCCTCTGTTCTGTGATCCTCCTGGCTCCAAGCCTCAGATGTAGGCTCAGGACTTCCACAGGGAAAACTTGCCCGAAGACCTGTTCAAAGGTTTTAAGAAGTTCCTGAGAAGCCACCTGATCCCATGGTCCATCAGTCAAGGTAGGAGAGAAACAAGTGTGTTTAAGAGGGTGGTTCCCTCCTTTCTTTTTCTAAAGATGCGTGTCTTCCTCAAACACATCCACATCCTCGCTCGCCTGCTTATTGATCAGGACATCCCAGCTGTCGGGGCCATTGATGGTGTTTCCACCGTTCACGCTCGGCTTCTTCTCCTGCATTTCCGACTGGCTGTCACTGGCCACGTCCAAGGTGGGGTTGTCATGGCAGCCGTTCTCAACAAAGCGCAGCTCCTCTCCGTGTGACTGCCAGGGGTGAGAGGAGACAAATGGAGACAAAGGGGGACAGGTCTTAATGCTGCCGAGAAGCACAATCAGACCAGGCTATGAGGGTCACCGAGAACTTTGAGGGGCCAGTGGGAAAAGGTAAATTTTCTCCTAGTCCAATCCTCACAGTGGAAATGAGATGTCCTAAGCACATTTGCATCTCTCTAACACCTGAATGGACTCTACTGCTGCTCCAGCAGTGCATCCAGCTATGTCCTGTAAGTGGACAGGGGAAAATAATCTCCCTCTTAACTTTCCAATCCACTCCATCCCAAGGGCTAAGAGTCTGGCCACCTTCTCCACCCATGCAATGCTCACCATGTTCTTCATCTTGGGCAGGCGTCTCTGCCAGCAGTTGTAGATGAGCCCCAACACGATGATGATGGCGCAGATGGAGCCGATGATCACCAACACCACAAAGAGCTTTCCGTAATCACTGCGCGTCTGGTTAGGGTGCGACTGACAGCTTGTGGTAGTTGAGTAGTTCTGGATACCAATCTGGAAGGAAGGAAGCAGTACACTAAAATTCCTGATCTGCAGGCAGATGGAATCCTGTTCAGACTCTCCAGGGTCCAAGTACAGGACCACAAATATGGGCAGAGGAACTAAAATCCAGGGTTGGAGAGTCAGGTTGTGCACTGTGTTACATGACTAGAAAGCACATAACTATACCTAACACCATTTTCCATGAAAGCTGACACATCAGCAAATGACAGTAGGTACAACCTTATTTTGCTTACTTGCACAAGGTTCACACCTTTGCACAAGGAGGAAGAAACTGTCCAAGACTGAGAGTTCCCAAGACAAACTGGACCACTGATGGGTGCTGATTTGGTAACTGCTCGGCAGAGAATGTAACCCTAATAAGGTTTCCATTAAAGCTCCTAAGAGGGCATAGTGGTCTTTACAAGGTCTTGAAAGCAGACAGCTGCCCACTGAGCCTAAAAGCTCAGGAATAGCTATCCTAGAACTGGCTCCCTGTGGCTGTCAGCAAACAGCCCAACGCTGGTCTGAGTCACTTGGCAGATTTGAAACAGATTACGTATCCATTTGATAGTAAGTGTGACAGGTGTAAGAGAATACCCCACCTCCTCCTTGCAATCTCATGCTTGTGCAAGGGCAGCACAGTGAGCAGAGTTTCATTACTGACAGAGCCAGAGAGTTGGCGGCATGTGGCAAGGAGGCTCCGTTAGGACTCGCGTTAACATGGGGGCACAGTTGCAAAGTCAAACCTTGCATCCATACAAATCCCTCTTTCTGGACAGTTCTAGGTGCTGATACTTCAGTCACACAATTTCTACAGGGATTTTGCACTTTCACTGGTATAAGCCAATCAATACACCACTGAGCACTTAATTTGCTTTGTCTAACTGCACCAATTTGTTAGGTCAGGGAAAAACGTGAGAGCAGACAGCCAGCAAGGCAGTGATCCAACCCCACTGCTAAAATCAGCAAAATTATTCCAATGGTTCAAAAACCTCAAGCAGAATCAGACCCTCAGTGCCTACATAGCCTGTAGGACAAAGGGGCAAAGCCAGAGATCGTGGGACTGATTTGTCCAAGCTGCCCAGGGTTAGAAGGGAATATGTGAGGCCTAGAGGCAACTGGCAGACGAGTCTGGCATCCATTGACCCAGGTCCTCTGCCCGTCCTTCTGGGGGCAGCTGTTTAACAAGTGAAATGCAGGCCCTGGAATTGCAGAAGGTGTGTGAATGTGTCAAGAGAAGCCAATGTACGTAAAACAGCTGCAGGGTGAGCAAGGCCAAATGTGGGGCTCTGCAGCACCCACATTGCTTTCAACAATGGTATAGAACGGGGTGACACTGAGAATCTCAACAAAACAAATGTGCGAAAAGCAGTCTCACAACCAAGCCAGAGAAGCAGGGAGGGAATAACCCATAGTTACTCTCTTAAAAGGAGCAGACATTTGATGGCCTGGCAACTGCCAATGAGGGGAGAAGGGAGTTTGCCAAGTTTGTCTGATTCATCTGTTTGCCTGCCGGGGGTTCAGCACTTGGTTAGACTGAGATATGCTCCCAGATTTCAAGTTGCTTATTTTAATTGTATAACTGGTCTTAACAAATGGATGCAGGCAGACAGGCTCTTACCTCAGCTAAGCTCCTCTTAACATCCTCCAGTGCCATGAGAACATCTTTTGTAGGGATAACACCTGTAAAGTAGAGGAAGAGATCAGTGCTGCTCTCAGCTCAGGTTCCTTCATCAGTCTAAAATCCCCCACAGGACAGCAGAAAGGAAACACACGTTTTTGTGCATTGGTGTTTTATGTCGGAGGGCTGCAAGAACACAGGACCACAGACAAGGGTACCTCCAAACACTCTTTAAAAGAGTAAAAAAATCCAGGGATGAACTGATACCAGAGCCACCTAGGTACCCTCCCCACTACCACAGAAGCTCTCAGGATCTGTGTCTGCTCTGGAAGCAAGCAGCAGCACTCAAAAAGTCATGGAGACAGGTTCATAAAGGCCATAGAGGCCATAATGTCAACATCAGAAGCCTCTGTTCCTAAGCAGGCAGCAGAAGCAGTACAGGAAAAGGACCCCTGTACCAAATTGGGAATAAAGAGATGGTAAAATGTTCCAGTCCAGCCCATGTTCACTGTCAGCTTTTGTTTCTTTGGGGATGAGGGGAGGCATTATGAGGGCTGTCCTAGTTCAAATAGAACTTGGGAATTGATAGGTTAGGAAGTGAACCAAGAGCAGGCTGTCATATCCTGCCATGGAGAGGAGTACATAAGCATCAGGAGAAAGCTGACAGATGCTCGGGGAAAGGAAGCCCAGGGCGGGAGCAAAGCTGAAGGCAAAGTGCAGAAGATGGAGCTTTGTGCAAGCAGTGAGAAGCAACCCAGAAGGCAGATGTGAAGAAAGAGTCTTATGTCCTCAGTCTCTCTCAAGTCCAGTGAACATTGGGAACTGGTGGGATTGAAAAGGATTGGAAAGCAAAAGCTCCTTCCAGCACGGCTGTGTACCTCCATTTGTGAGCCCCTTAAACACACTCCCCATCATAGGACGGCTCCTCCTTCTGCCAGCACTTACCCTGCTCCCCTGCCAGTGTCATTAGCAAGTGCTTGTCGTTCTCATTGGGTTTGCTCAGAGAGATGAGCCAGCGCTCCTGCAGCCCCTCCGGCTGCCTGGAGAAGGCATCCTCCACCAGAGCCAACAGCTGGGGACCCCTCTCCAACCGAAACTCCTCCTGCCACAGGAAAGGAACCTTGGTGAGTGCATGGTGGGTACAAGGCAGCTGTAGCACTGCAGGGCTGGTACAGCTGAGACCTCACATGTGCCCAAAAGCCAGCAGTGTTAAACCTGGTACAACACACCACTGCACAGTGCCACAGGCTGGACCCACAAACATCTCCTGATGCACCAACCCTCCTCCTCAGCACCTGTGGCTGCCATATGCCCCACACCAAGTCCAGCTCTCCTGGCACACAGGGATCCTGAAGCAACATTACGGTGTAAGGTGAGAAGGAAGCAGCCAGGCTCTTCCCCACAGCCAGCGCTGGGTCAGCAGGTGCAGCTCAGCCTGACGTGCTCCAGCCATCCCTCGGCAGGCTCCTTTGCTGCTTTCTCACTCCTGTGTTTCTATTCTCATCTCCAGTTGCCATGCCAACCTGAAGGCCACATAGATGATTAATAAAATGGAGAGTTCTTGTTGCCATGGCAATTTGAAGCACTCAGGGCAGGCATAGGCCTGTGCCAAAAATGGCCTAATTGGGGAAGACATCGATGAATGGGGCCTGAATCACAAGAGCCCGGCAGTTCCTCCTCTCATCAAATTATGGGTTTTGGTATGGGGAGGCAGGAGGAGCCGTGTGAGGAAGCAGCACCGTGATGAAGCACCACGATGCTCAGCTGCAGCTCCAGCTCATGGTCCCACTGCCAGCCCAGAGGCTCTCTTTTGGGGGATGCAGAGGAAGAAGCAGCTGAGCCAGGGGCAGGAGGACAGAAGCAAGATGTTTCTGGTGATGGGGAAAGCAGAGGTTGCAGAGCACTGATGAATTCTCCATGGTGGAGAGGAGGGAGCAGTGAAGGAGCCTGAATGCACCTGTGCCAAGGTGGAGGTCACTCCCTGATGCATACTCAACTACCACTGCTGGGTCAGATCCTGCAGTCCTCACTTGGACAAACTTTCCAGGTATGTTCAGTGGGAGATTTGCCCAGAGAGAAACTGAAGTGATTCCCTTGCCTGGAGCCCACTGGGAAGACAAACGGGCTTCCAGCTTAACCCAGAAATACAGACATGGTCCCTGCAGCACCAACCCGCCTGGTGCCACACAGTGTATTGAAGGCCAAGGTGCAACCCTCTGAAGGCGCTAAGCACCCTCCTTGTTCCTCAGCTTTTCAGTGGGACTTGATACACACCAGACCATGGCACCAAAACATGGAAATATGTGAGGAATCCCTATTCACACTAATATAAACTACAGCACTTGCAACACAGGTTCTCCCTCACAACCCCGGCAACCCAAACACCACAGAGCTCAGATACAGAAACCAGAAAACAAAGGGGACAGGCAGACAGTATATGAGGTGCCCAAACTGAGCAAATTATCAAGAGTAGGAAACAAACATCCGCGGAAAGGAGAAGAGCTTGATTCCAGCTTCACTCATGCAAAGTGGTAATGGGAGGCAGGGAATGATGCAATGCTCATGTTAAATATGTATGTCGACAAATGTCCCTTTGAATAAGAGGCAGTACAGCACAAATCATTCACTGAGAAATATGCTTTGAAACATGAAATCAAGTAGAAAAACAGTTCAGTTCTGCCTATCCCAGGGCACCATCTTCCTCCACCAAGGCCGAACTGAGGATTCAACAGCAAAGACATAATTTGATCAAGAGACATCTGCACATCTGCTTTTCAGTTCTTCCCCTTACAGAGGTTTAAACAACACAAGTGACCACAGAAGGGAAGCTACTACATAATGATAGGGAAGGGAAGCTAATAATACAAAATTAACCAGTACTTAAAGTCCACAGAGATGGGATAGAGAGTGAAGGGGACATGAAGGAAACAGGACAGAAAAAACTCTGGTTTTCAAGGACTCATTTTCTTCATTACAATTGTGAACTGTAGCAGAGTTACTTAAAACCCTCCACACTGGTTTCCCTAAATCAAGAGGAAAAATACTGACTTTTCATTTATTCCTAGAGCAGTTGGCATGTTTTACTGTGTATAGGAATTTCCCGATTTTCCCCATCCCCAAAAAGTTCACCTTTGAAAAAAAAAAAAATAAACCAACCAAGAACTCACCAGTAGTGGCAACAGTGCCACACAGCAACCCTGCAGTAACAGAACCAGCTGGCTCTGCCCACAGCAGGAGCCCCACAAAGCAGGAGTGCAGATGTACAAGGCCAGAACACAATTCCTCAATGAAACATGATGGTCTCAGGCTGTCAGGCTCATAATAATTTCTTAGAATTATGAAAGGCACCTTGACCCCAGGCCTTCCACAACTGGTTTTTAAGTACCCGATAAAAGGCCCAGCAGAAGCGAACAAGCCCTTTTACCAGGGATCCACAAGGGACTCTGGGCTCATGAATTAACTGCAACTTTATGAGGATGGATGGACAGGCATTGGATTAGCAGAGCATGGCTAGTTAGATAACACACAAGATAATAGGGTGGGGAGAAGAGACCGTTAAGGAAGATTTAGTGATAGCTGCTTGATACTCATCCATGCACAGTGCAAATGGGAGTCCCTGTTCCTCTGAGCCACCAGAGAATTGATGGGAAGGAAGGAAAAGAAAAGGAAGCGAAGGAAGAAGAACTGCACTTCAATCCTGTAAGAGGTGCAATGTTAAAAGCTCTCATGTCTCATGACAATCCAGGTACTGACTGGCACAGACTAGCAGCCAGAAGTTAGTAAAAAATCCAATATGGAACTGACATGTGCTAGACTTGGAGCAAAATCATCTCTCTCCACCCACTCTTTTTCCCTTTTGAAGAACAAGAATATTTCTGTCCTCCTCCCCTTCTCTTCACAGCCTCTATAGGTTGAGATTTAGTGCTTTTTAAATGTTTTGTGGTGAAAGCAGACAGCAAGAGCTGTGCCTGCCTTCACTTCCCTAAACACCATTGCCCCCGTGCCATCGAATCTCTTTGGACTGACTTACACAGTCAATGTTATCCGACATATTCAGGATGATATAGTTCTTTCCTGCAAGGTTGCTCCAGTCTTTGCAGATCACCTGGAGAGACAGAACAAAGACAGCTGGGTTCAGGTGTGACTGTAACTCTGCTGCTGAAAGCTCAGGGCACACAAGGGACAGGAGCAAGGGGCTGTGCCATACTCCCAGGAGCACTTCTCAAAGGATGTGACTGTCCTCTAACTCTCTGTACTAAGGAGCAATCACCATTTCAGTGCTAACATGAAACAGGGACAAAGTTACTCTACCAGCTTGCCACAGCTCAGCTTGACCTTCCACCTCTATCTAGACTCAAGGAGGACACAGATTCTCAGTGGAAAGCTCTCTACCCTGTAGCCTTATCAGTACTTAACACAAAACCTAACCAGGAGCCTCTTTGGTCCTTAAACACACTGGTGAGACAGGGCAGCACTTTGCAGGCAGGGTAGGATGCACAGAGGGACTAAGTCACTTGTTCAGGCTCCTGAGTACCATGGGGCAAAAAAAAAAATTAAAAGCTTTGCTTGGTACTTTCTCACCAGTCAGCTCCTCCTACATATTTTCTCTTAACCAGCTGCCAGGACTCAGGAACTGCAGTTCACCCCTCCTCTCCCACAGGCTCTCCTAGACCAACATCCTCACGCATAACGGTACTCTGCTCCACCTGCTCCACATCTGGTCCCTACAGGCAGCAGCAGCAAAAACAGCACTTTCTTCTCACTCTCTTTCCAGAAATCCTTGGGGCCATGTTTGTCCTGACACTTCCAATAATGCAGACTGAGGAAACAAGGAGCTTTCTTTGCTGTGCATGCCCCCGAGGGAAGGTGTTCAGCTTCTGTTTATCAGAAGCAGGATTTTGTGTAGCTGGGAAGATGTGAGGGGGCAGGGCTTTCACCAAGGATGATGGATACCCTTAAGAACTGCTGTGAATAACTCTCCCTGAAAATTCAGCTTTGACGGGCTGAACAGAAAAAACTACTTCCAGCAGTCAGACTTAAGGACAGGATTAAACTTCCCCCCAGGAATAAAGTACCCAAATATCCCCACTGCAGCCTCCCACCCCACTCCCTGGTCCCAGCGTGACCTGTGCTGAGTCCCAGGGCAGCTCAGTTGGCAGCATAGCCATGCGGGCATCCCCAGCCTGTGGTGATGAGCTCCTCTCTGCTTCTGCAGTCTCAGTGGCCGACTCGGTGTCATTCCAAACGGGATCCAGCGCAGGCTCATCAGCTCTGTCCCATGGAGACACAGAAGGAGGGTGCTGCTCACTCCCAGGAAGAGCCTGGGTGCCCAAGGAGCTGCTTGCAGGAGAGGTTGTCCCCACAGGTGTTTCCACTGCCTGCTCCATGTCAGTCAGCATCGTGGGCTCTGGCATCTCCCACCCCACTGTGGGCTCCGAGGCCTCCTCCCTGGCTGAATGCTCTTCCCTACCAGCCTCCATCATGGTCTGTGCAAGCTCTGCTCCTGTGGCAGCCACAGTCAGCTCCAAATCTGCTCCGCCAACAGGCCAAGTGTCTCCAGTTGTCACCTCCAAGAGTTCTTCTGAAACACTGGGAGATCTTGCACCAACAGTAGTAGAAAAAGTAGAGGACACAGGTAAAAAACCTGGTCCCATGCTGCTCCCAAGGTCTAAGCCTGGAGAAACAGAGTCCTCTTCTTGCCCTCCTGTGGCTGCCTCAGTCACAACACCTGGCCTGGCAGAGGCTGTGGAGAACAGCAGGGAGAAGGAGTCCTCTTGGTCCACTGGTTCAGAAGATGTAACCTCTGGTCCAGAGGTCTGAAGGCTCTCCATTCCTCCTCTTGAGGGGTCTATAGGGAGCAGCCCCTCCTCTTCCTCTAGTGTGGAGAAAGGCGTGTGCAAGTCAGGCTCCACAAACTCTCCTGGTGGCTGGACAGTGGCCATTTCCCAGTTGTCTACTTCTGTCCCGTTCCGTTTCAGCAATGCCTTCTGGGATGAAGCAGGAAAGGTATAATCTAAAAAGAGATCCAAAAGACTTCATGTCACATCTGAACTAAGAATTCTGAAAGGTAGCGAATATCCCATTATATGTGTTCAGCCACAGGTGAGAGTCAGATGGCAGAGACCCTCTAAGAGCGGGTAGTTTGCCACAGCAAAGAACAATCCCATCCCATATGTGCACTTCTCCATCTCCCCACCCCACCCCATCCCATCCCATCCCATCCCAGTGAACCCAAGGTATAATTTCTGTGTTTGTTCTCTCCACATCTGTCTGTCCATAGGCAGTTCCACGGACAATAGTAAGTAACAGTTTTGACACCTGGCATCCTTAAGTTGAGGTTATGGTGTTAGGAATCAGGCTGAAATCCAGAGATTCGTTTCAGACTGAGAAAGACATGGGGTGGTAGCAGCAGTCAACCACAAGCTAAATGGGAGATACTAGAGAAGAGAAACTAAAGCATAGAAAACCAAGTCCTCCTTCCTGGCACACCCAAGTAATATCACCAAACCCTGAATCGACCTGGGCATCTTTGAAATGCAGAATTTGAGTTTGTACAGCACTCCAGAGCAGAAAAGTCATCCCACAAACATCTGCACTAGTTTTGCTTTGCTACAGCAGCTGAATCTAACTCTCCTCCCTCCAGCTTCAGCCCCGGTTGTTCTGTGGCTCTGACCACAAATGGAAGAGTTGTTGCTAGACAAACATAGAAGCTGAAGGAGATGCAGGTCACAGACGTAAGATCAGAGCAGGCAGAGGATCCTTCTGGAAGTTAATAAGGAGCTGGAACCCCAAGAAAGGGAAGTATCTATAAGATCAGATATGTTTAGCTTGGAGTGGCAGGCACAAAACCAGCAAGCATAAATCAACCTTCATCTTTCTTGAGAAATTGCCCATACCCACGGAGCTCTGTTTCAGGAGTCTGCATCCCAATTAACTCCCCTTCTCCCCAAGACAAGCACAGCACATTCTCACTGCGAAGGGAAGGAAGACGATCCCTTCACAGCCAGAAATCAGCCCCCTGCTCTGTCTATGGTTATTAAGTAAATGACTGTCTGAAATTCCCAAGGCTCCCGTCTCCTCTCCTGCCTGCCAAAGCAGATGCTCCACTGAGCACAGTGGGCAGCAGCTGTCTGGATGCCTTACAGGGATCTGCACAAAAAAACTCCATCCATCCCTGACTCCAATCCATCGCTCGCTGCTGCCAGAGTGGGTGCGAGCTCCCAGGCAGAGAGGGCCATGTCAGCAATCACATCCATTGCCCTGGGTATTCCCTGGCAATCAGGACTGCCCATGCTATTCCCGCCTGTTTTTCCGGGGCAGAAAACACACTGTTCCATCCACCCTAAGCAGGAGCTGTAAAGATTCTCCTCTTCAGTTTACGAGTGGCTTTCCTAATCCACAGCTCGTTACCTTTATGCTGTCAGCAGCTCCTCCCAGATGTTGCCCAAAGATGAGCATGACCCAGAGTCGTGGTGTGGGGACTGGTTCCCACGTCTGTCCGCAAAGAGGCCACTGGGATTCACTGCCCAGGGCAGGCAGAAATCATGTTGCTTTACTGCTGTGTCTCACTAGAAAGTACCCTCCCTGACTGACACCCCACCCAAAGACCCTGAGGATTAAAAGATTTTTGCTTCCCAACAGCTGGTGATGCTTCCTCATAGGCAAGGAGGCTGGCAAGAGCAATCAGCGGTAGCACAGACCAAAAAAACCCATCTCTCCTCCACTGCCTGGCACTGGACTTCCCAAAGGTCCGTACCAACAGGTAACACCCCAGCATCTGCAGACACAGCCACCGCCTTGCTGGCTGGATGGTGGCTAATAGCAGGAATAGCCACAGACCATGGGATTGAGGAGGTTTGGGTGGGACTGTCTTCAGACAGATAGTAAAGCTTAGTGCATCTCCCAGGGCTCTGCCACTCCTCCTGCTGCAGGGATAACTCAGGGTTTGCACTAAGAACTCCCTCTGCCCCGACATGCTGAGGGTGAAAAGCGAGGGTTTTGCCCCTCAAAACAAGGCCCTGTCAGATGAGATGCTATTTTCAAGGATCAGTGATCCAATCTGCCATCTCCTTTGCCTAAAGACATTCTAAGATTTTCTCAACTCCTCTGCACCTCCTCTCTTCTGTGCTCTTCTTCCCACCTGGAGCAGAGCACGAACTGGCAGGCAGATGGGCACAGCAAAAAAAAACAAGCCACGAAAAAGCAGCATGAGGTTTGTCCCACGGGAGCAAGAAATGCTCCCAGCCTGTCAGCTCTCCTTTGAAGTCACACACTCAACCTTTCCCTACAGTGCTCTGTCACAGATTAGTTGGCTCCCGTGGGGGAAAGCCCCGCATGGTGCAGCCGTGCTGCCTTTCCACCAACAAGATCTAAAGATCTCGGAGGAACTGCTGCCTCTGCCATCTCTCCCGGGCAAAGAAAGTTTAGGGAGAACCCATCCCACTCTCTCACAGCAGACTTCTATTTTACAAGGCAGCCAAAGATTGAAACCTGAGCTGCTTCTCTAGGCCAACAAATCAACAGCGTAGAAGCAGACACAGGAATCCTCACACTTGCTACTAACTGAGTTAACATTCCCAATTGTCATCAGCTTCCCCACTACCCTGCATGTTAAGCTGGGAACATCCTTCTGTCTGGGTCATAAGACCCCACGGATTAGAAACTCAACTCCTCTCAAATCCCAAGAGGGCTGTTACTCAGATTCATGTAGGGAACAGTGAAATTTGAGGCATTTTGGTCATAGCAGTGCTGGATTGTGCTCCTTAAAACACGGATCTCTCCTTATAACCCGGATCTCTCCTTATAACCCAGTTACCAAATGGGTTCAATCCCTTCCCAGGTTCAGGAAGGATGACAGAATCATCAAGGCTGGAAGTGACCTTCAAGATTTAGTCTGACCATCAACCCAGCAGCACTATAATCATCCCTAAACCATATTCCAAAGTGCCACATCCAGATGCCAATGATGATGAGTCAATCCTTCCTCCCAGACTCTTCAGCCACATAGTTCCTGTCTGGAATCAGCTCCTACTGTCTCACTAACAAGTGGGCATCTGCCAACTTCTCAAGATCAGGTGTCTTTAAGGCACTCATATTTTGTTTTAGTTTACACCCCTCTATCTCCCTGGTATGATCTCAGCCCCTAAGCTGGTCCCAGCACCTTCTTCCCAATCCTCCATCCAGTCAAGCTGGCCTGTCACTCATCTGTGCAATGCAGAGCTACCAGCTTGCCCATCTGAAGAGTCTTCTCAGCATTTCCCTCAATTCCCCTTCCCTCCAACCCTAAGGGAACTCAAAGGGCATCTCCCATTTTTAGCATCTCTTCCAGCATTCAGGTAGCAGTTCCCCTTCAGCAAGTGGTCTCCTACAACTCCCTTGCTCCACCTGGTTGTCCTCTACCTTCAGGAGACCGGACACAGCTGGCCCACATGCTCTGGGCATATGGCAGTGCATCCGTAGGCCTTCCCCCCCTCCGATGCCAGTGCCATCCACTTCCCTTCTCATTCCTTTTGTGGGGAGAAACAGCAACCACGGAACAGAGAGACACAGAGACACAGGCAGCCTGTGCTCCTGCTGCGGAAATGGGACAGTCTTCTGCTAAGGGAGACAGGTATTATGGAGCTGGCTGCAATGCCAGATTTGCCTTGTTTATCAGCTCATCTAATTTCAGGGAGGAAGCAGAGCTCTGCCAAACCCAAGGGTGCCCAAGGAGGGAGGAGGTAGCTCAGCTCAGCTCCTTCCCTGCCAGGGTCTGCTGTCTCCCACCAAGACCAGCAGCAGGCTGGAGTACAAGAGGAGTTAGTGGCCATACACAGACATGGCACGTGCCCCTTTCCAGCCACAAACAAGAGCAGCCAAGCCACAATGGAGCCGGCCTGATCAGAGATGGGGACAGGTCAGAAGAACCGACCACTGGAACCATGAAACTGTCCCAGCACCTCTGGCCAAATAGTGTAGCAGGGATGGACCAGAGTAGCGCAGCAGGCAGATACAGCTCCATGTCATGTACCCTCCCAGAGCTTCTCAGCCACACCATCCCCTTGGGAGTCTGGTTCACTGATATGAAATTCCACACCTCTATCTCACCTCTTTGCCACCACATCCTTAGCTTCACCCCTTAATGCTTTCCATCAGTGGTGATATTACTCATATTGCAGCATCCAGCCGCCTCCCACAATCCCCCAGCTTTTCCCTTCCAAGCTCTCTTACAAAAACCCTCAGGCAATATTTTTTGAAAATAACATCTTTCACAGCCTTTCCAAGTCCTGCCCTTTGCACCTCCCAGCAGATCCAGGTCTGGGTCACACCTATGCATTTCCTTCCCCTGGGGAGATGATTTTCCCGGGGAGAGGTGAACATGAGCTTCAAACCTCCGCAAAAGCCACCATTCAGGCGATGTCCTGCTTCCTCCAAAATCAATAACAAAACTTCCCTGACACCAGATGGGCCAAGGCATGGCACTGTGCCAAAGCACGATTCCCCAGCCAGACATTTAATTCATTACATTTCGGCTTCTCCGTCATTCAAAGAGCTGGTCTCAGTTACTGCCCTACAAGGTCCCCTACCCTGCATTTGCTATTATCTGTTTAAAGCAACTGTGACAGCTCAGGAAGAGGGTGATCCTCATTGTTTTTAGTACACATAACCTGACCATAAGGTGTTTATTGGATTAAACTGGAAGATCATGTTAACCAGTGATTGAATTACTGATAACTAGAAGGTACTGTAATAAAGACAAGACTATTCCTGAGCTCCAATCACAACACATAGCATCATCCACACTAAAACATCTGCCAACTTTGGCAATCAAAAGGTGGACTCTACTAAAAATACAGCCAGGTCTGAAACTGTATCTGCTCTCCTTTTTACAGTATAGAACAGTAAGGCTTACTGCAAAAAAGTTATACTCCAGCTGATTGAAACTGCAGGGGGATTTCAAAGAGGCAAAATACAATTACTGGTGCTGGAATTGAGCCAGCTGGGGCTAATATACTAATCTTCCAGAAGAGCTAGGAGAGGTTATTATCCACGACTCTGAGACAAGTCCACACACAAAAAAGAGATCACAGCCAAAAGAGAGACCCAAAGTAACAAAGTGGTTAGGCCTCATTATGGTTGAATTTGCTTGAGTACCAGACCGGGCACCAAGGTCTACAGCTGTTCCCAAACAGCTTCATGCCTTATTCCAGCTCAGCACATGGACTGCTATAAAGCCAGAATAAGCCATCCTCACCCAAACACAGTCAGTCAGGGGTAGCTGCACCAGAGTAACATCATGCCCAGAGAAACCCTCTGCCACAGGTCAGCCTTTGGCAGCAATGTCTTGACTGATCTGGCTTGTCCCAGTACAGGTCACCCAGCGTGTCCCTGTACACTAAACCAGGGCATAAACAAGAGGCATCCCAGGAGCTGAGCTCGGGCAGGCGGCTGCTCAGCACTAAGCTGCTTATGGAGACAGTCTTTACCAGGTGCTTCATTTCATTAATGCTTGGCTTGAAGATGGTATTAAGAACTGCAGATCTGCTGTCAGTCTGTATGAAGAGGGAGTAGATTTCAGTAAGGATGAGAGATACCAGGATCTCTCTGGCCAGAGGCAAGTAATTAATCATGGAAGGAAGTGAATCTCACGATCAGAGAAGATGGAAGGTATTTTATTCCATCAGCTGGTCAGAAAACTTACTTTTCCTTGAAAATAGTCTTTCTAACTTCTCTGTCCTACTATCCCTCACCCTAACTCTCATGGGAATCCCTTCTGCTAATTACTATGAATAATTAAAAGATTACAATTTCCTCCCCCATTCCACAAAGCACCACATGCTGTCCTAGGAAATCAGCAATCTATAAGACTAGATTTGATAGCTCCCAGTACAGTTATGCCTTGGACTTCAAGTACCTTGGAGCTAAAAGAGCAGTCCCTGGCTGTAATGAAGTGAACTTCATGGCAGCCTACTGCAACACTGGAAAAGGGGATGATGCACTCCAATCCCTGGGTACTCGGCTGTTGGGCAGGAGAGGAGAGGGACTAAGTGCCCTCATGCACCAGACAGTCACAAGCCTTGTGTCCATTTTCAGGAGCCACACTTCCCAGCAATTAATGATTAGGCTGCCTCAGCCTCGAGTCTTCACTGGAAGAAAGGAACATGTGGGGCAGTGCATCCTGACTGAGCCAAAGGAGAACACCGAGAGCTGCAAACAGGGAACACTCCAGGGTGGATACATCACCATGGAACTCCTTCACCGAAAGCAAGGGATTGAAAGACACCTACAATCCTATTGACTCCCATCTTCTAGCCCTAAAGCTGGATGAGATGTTTTATCTGTTGCCCAGGATATCTGTGTAACAGTAGGAAACACAGAGGACTGGAAGCCTCCAGACAAAACAAGATGGAGAAATGGGAAGAAAGGAAAGGACAAGAAGGGCCAAATGCAAGACCCTGCAGGTCCACTCTATCTTCAGAGTTATCTGTGGCTCAGGCCAATTTGCTACCAAAGGTGAGGCAAAGCAGCCAAACCCAAACTACAACCTGAGAAGTTTCTGGGTTCCCTGGAAGCCTGAAGGGATGCAGAAGTAACAGGTTTACAGCTCCACTGCCTTGCCTTTTGGCTCAAGTACAAATCACACACTGCTTCTCTCCAGAAGGATATGGCATCCAAATTCCCACCAGACCTAATCCATCTCTTCCACATGTGGCTCCACTGGGTAGCAGCTGCACATGGGGTGACACACATGCAAGTGCACACTTCCGTGCACCCTCAGACAGAATGAGACAAATGTCAGGGCCCTTCCACAGGCTGGTGTTCACTGATGTCAATATAGATTCACTGTTCCGTAGCATAAATCAACAAAAGCACATTATTCAGGAGAACTAGAGCCCCAGGCTGAGCTGTGCTCTGCCACTGGGAGTTTGTTCTCACTTTCTAATGGACTAACAGGTGGCCCTAAATGCCACACGTTTTCTAGAAATATTTTTAAAGGACGTTTTTTGCGGGCTTAACAAAAATAAAAAAAGGCAGCAGCTGCAGATTGTTATTGCTTTTTAGCTCTTGCAGCCTCAAAGTCACACAAAGGCAGGGGAGTCTCCCCAGATAGAGTTCAGAGGGACATAAACAAAGGAGAGAGATGATTAATACAGCTTTTGCACAACAGGAGATCTGCCCTATCTGCAAGACCAGCACCAGTTCAGGCCCAGTATCTTTACACAAACACAGAAAGAAAACAGCACAGATCTCCCTTCATAGCAGATAATTTTCTCTCTCTAAGAGTACAACGATCCTGTTCTGTGCCTCAATTGATGCAGCGTTTCCAGTGTGTGTGCCTGGGACAGAGCTACCAACTATGCTGGACTATACTTCACTGAACAAAATCTCACATAAGGAAAATTCACACCATAAACTTTTTTTTCCTTAAACAGCAGCTGTTTAAAACTGTTTAATGGGTTTATACATGGAAAATAACCTAACAGATGTCATCACACAGTTCCACAATGTATCACATGGCATCTGTCACGCATGCAGCATGTAAGTTCCATTGGTTGTGTGCATCTCTCATACACAGGCTTTGCATGACAGAAGACTGCCCAATTTAGGGATGCTATTACAATATCCTTTATAGTAAAATGACACAAGGCAGGTTTCTAATTAAATTTTAAGTAGAAATGCACTCCCAGCTCTTGAATAATTCAAACGGTTCTATTAACCAAGGTTCTGAAATGCCATTGAGACACGAGCTCTGGACACAGCAACGGTCAGGGGAAGAAACAGCACTTGGAAGCAGAGCAGCGGTTAGCTGGGCAGCGGATAGGGCAGGGTATGCATAAAGGACAGCTAAAAGAGCACATCTGTTCCTGGAGGAAAGTACTGCAGGCGAGAACGGAAGGAGAGAGCAGCGCGCTCTGCATGCAAATGGGGCGAGGCACGTGCAGGAGGCAAGGCTGGGTTCGGTACCCAGTCATCTCACTCTCAATGCACAAGCACACGCTGTTCTCCAAGTCACGTCCAGATCTGTGAGGACACGCAGGTGCCTGCTGGCACACCACGGAAAGCGCCGCTAGCGCCTGAGAGCGGCTGAGCCAGAGCGCATCCCAGGGACGGCACCATCCTCCCCTGGCATCGGCCCCGGCATCGCTGCCGCGCACCGCTGCCCCACGGCCAGGCCTGCCGGCGCCCCAGGGCAGCGAGAGCGCACCCGGACAGCTTTAGCAGCACCGTCAGCGAGCAAAGGGCTTCGGAGACTTAAGCCGGGATGGCCCTTGCCCCACATAGCGTGCACTGTGCCTCAGTGGGCAACCCAAGCCGCGCCTCTGCGGCAGCTCTCAGCCCTGTGTGAGCACAGGTGTTTTTTAAGGTCACAGAAATAGGAGTGGGGATAAAAGGAGACTTGTGCTTTCTAATTGCAGACCTCAGTCAGACCTGCTGAGAGCGATACTGAAAAAGGGAGGAGGGATAAGGCTGAAGCCTGGCCCTTGGGTAACAGTTAATACATGCCCCACATGACACTTAAGAGCAGGAGCATGTGAAATAATCTCCTAAGCTACTGGAAACCCTGCAATGTACCTCCTCCTTCTTCCCATCCCTCTCCCTGAGGGCATCTCAAAGCCAATGAGGGGCTTGGGGAGAGACTACTGAGGGGACTCAGTGTTCTCAGAAAAACTCTCCACAGAGAAACGCGAGCTCAAATGTCAACGAAACTCATTTTGGTCATGACTTCTCAGGAAGTAGCAGGACAGGGTAGGCAACAGGACAGCTGCCCAAGGGACAAAACCTGCTGTCATCCCTTGGACCAAAACCCCATTGAAGTTACAGAGTGAGGAATCCAGAATTTGATCCAGGGAACCCAGCTCTGACTCAAACCCAAAAATGGCCTTGATCTCAGTTGGGCTCTTGAGACCTTAAAGTTGTGCTTAACAGACAGCAACAGAAAAAAAGCAAGAGAGAAGAGAGCATAAAATGGGGAAAGTGAAAGGAGGGCGTGAGGCAATGGGAAACTACAAGGAGGCAATGCTTTTCCCAGGTCATAGCAGCTCAGGAATAAAAGTTCAACTGCAACTTGGTTTCTAAAGCCTGTGCTTCCTCAGGATTCACTGGGGACACATCAGGCACTGAGGTGAGAAAATAGAGTTGACGTTTAATCTCAGGCCCTCTTAGCAAGAGTTTTGTCAAAGTAGGAAGATAGATCCCTGCATCCTTTCACTTCCCCACAGTCCCTGCAGAGTGGGGAGGAAGAATGGGATAAAAATAACTTACCTGTTGCCGGTCCCAAGTCCAGGCTGGAGTCGTTGAGCTCTCCCCCATCTTCCCAGAAGTACTGTGGGGGCTGCAAAATCTTGGACTCCTCATTCTCCTCGCTGGCAAAGCCTGACCCTGGAGCAGCATGCAGAGAGCCAAGGGCAAGGTCCGGCTCTGCAGCCTCCGGGCTGGTTTGCTCATGGGAATTCATGGCCTCCAGGTGGGACATCATAGCAAATTCCAGCAGGGAAGTTGATGTGAGACCATCGGCAGTTGGGTCCTCCGAGGAGGCAAGGCAGAGGCACAAGGTCCCTGTACAATGACAGTAAACACATATCAGAGAGAGGAATGACACCCAGTGGGCTTGTCTTCCCCTTGAAGCCTGCTCCTGCCAAAACAACCTGCCCCAAAGATGGGCCGTTCTCCCAGCTGATGAGAAAAATTAGGGTATTTTGGGAGACATCCACAAGCATGCAGATGAGTATTCACATCCAGGAGCAGTCTGTGCCAAGCAATCATCCAACCTGGGGCACCCCTCTTTCTGGGGTGATGATTCACCCTCTCTGAGGTGTTTTTGCCTCTGTCAAAGGATGGGGTGCCTTGTTAATCACCCATCCTGGAGGGGAGGTGGAATGTCTTACACTTCAGCCATGAAACTCTGGCCTTGTGAAAACAATGACAGTTTCTATCAGACTGTCCTGATCTGCAGCTATATTATATTCAGGGGGACTGATTCAAACCAATATTATTTACAAGCAGTATTGATCGTTTTTTAAATCTGTAGGGTGAAAATCTATTTTTTGGGTTAAACTTCAATGCACTCACACTGCTGGTCTTCAGAAGGCAGGGCTGGCCTTTACCGGTAAGAATTATATTGTGACAACAGCAAACATCTTCCTAACACTAAGCAGGGAAGCAAGATGCATTTTGCACTTTTCTTTCAACATTATACTCTTATTATTTCCATTATAACTAGAAGGATTGACTGACACTTCTTGATTCCTAGATGAGACTTTAATTGTGATTTGTGTCAAGGTACATTCACATGCATATTGAACTTCAATCAAAATGCAAGAAAACAGCACCTGGAACTTGGCTTTATTCAGCCGATAAATACCATTATAAATATGGAGGCATAAGGAAAAAATAAAATTACCAAAAGCTGTTTTACATTTAAAACAGTTTTGTTAAGCAAGCAAAGTAACTAATTTGGGTGAACTGAACCATTTGCTTTGCAGCCCTCTATTATTCAGCACATCAAAACTAGAAGATCTCATCCCCTCACAGCTGATTTTTATTCAGAGATTAGAAGAAAAAAAGGACAAATTTTCTTGCTTTCTCAGCTCAGACTCAGTTTCTCAATTGTTAGTGAACTAGTCACTGAACTGAACTAATTGAATAAGCTGAAATTAAGACTAATTTGGTATTTTTCTTTGATAACTGATTTTCTAGACAACAGAAATGCAGCAGCTCAAATCCATCTGGACTACAGTCAAATATTCCATGCAGAATTACAAGAGACACAAGAAAGGACACCTATTAGCAGGAAAACTGTAAGGCATTGGCTATACAAAAAAATGACTCAGGCCTGAGCTGGTGGGAGGCTACTAATGGAATTCTTCAAGGTTTGTCCTTGGATCTGCTGTTCTATCACATTTTCCTAAACGACCTTGGAACAAAAAGTAGGAACATGATAATGAAATTAGCCAAGGACACAAAGTGAGGAGACATCCTCACTGCACAGAAAAACTGTAGGTACAGCTAGGTGATCTTGAGAATGGGAATAACAGAAATATTATGAAAAGAAATAGCATAAAGTGATAAGTCACCCCCTTGAGAACTACTACAAAACATTTCTAAAACAAGACAGGAAAACATCCATTAGAAATGTCTAAAGAGGAGAAACTCCTGTATTAGAAATAGCTCTGAGATACCACTAGAATGCAGATGTGAAAATCCTTGCAGAGTTGTGAAGTATTAGAAACAGAGATTTTCCAAAGCACTGCTGAGACATCACCTGGGTGCTGCACACAGATCTGGATACACGTGGCCTGAAATGATTTAAGCAGAGCTGAACTGCCTTCAGGCAAGGGCACAGAAGAGGCAACTTCCTGATGTTGCTTCCTACCACTGTGCCCTACAGCTCCACATCCCAGAAGCACAAATCCAAACCAGGGCAAGTGCTAAGAAGAGCTATGGGCAGATGGGTTGGCCCTGGTGTGTTTACTGAAAACATTGGCTCGCTGGCACAGGAAGTTTGGGAGTCACTGCTCACCTGACAGACTGATTACCAAACCTGTCCCGGGAATGCTAGAAGCCAGAAATGCATTTCTTAAGTTTTCTGCCTGCTCTGACTCTCCATCTTCTTGCACTAATCTCTGAACTCAGCAAAATCCAATATTGGTTACCCTTTCCCATGTAAGGGTCTTGGGCCAGGCTTCAGCACTTCTCAATCTCGTTTATGTTGCCCTATCGATCCAAGGCAAGATCAGCTGAGGCCTGAGCAGCAACAAAAAGGGAAGGGCAAAAGAGGCAGATTATCAAAGGGGAAGGAAGCTACTGCAGCATCACAGAGCCAACCAAACACCTCAGGGCCTCTCTAGGGATGAGCTGGTTCCCAAGCCATGTATGACCAGCGAATTCCATAGCTGGAATCAAGAGATCACACATCCCTTGTGCGTCAGCATGGACCCGGGGAGGGAGACCTGGCCAGGCCAGCCCCATGCTGACCCAGGACTGCTCAGCAGGTTTGAATGTGAGCTTCCCTAGCTGACAGACAATACCTGCACCACTGAGCAGCCCACCAAAGAAAGCACTCATTGTGAGGAGCTTACAGGTTAAGCAAACAAGACAGAGAGCAGCAAGGAGAAAGGAGGAGAAAAGAAACATTATTCTCAAAGTTATCCAGGAAAGGAGAGCAGAAGGATAGGGAGAGACCACAGCAGGTCCAATGCCACATGGGATATTTGGTTTATATGTGGCTGCAACTGACTGCCTGGACCCTAGCAAGCTCTTTATCCACCCCCATGACTCAGTTTCCCCTGACTCCCATTAGCAGAGAAAGGGCTGATGTGGCACACTGTAAAACACATCCCAGGTCTCCCCAGCAGCAAGGCAAAGCCTCAAAATGTACCTCTGTGCCAGCGTCTACACTGCCTCAAACCTTTGTTTCCATCAGCTGCACTTTGTTTGGGCTGACTCCAGAGCTCAGCCACAGCCCATCCCACCTCTTCTACAATAAACATCTCACGGCAGGTGAACCTGGTAATCCAGAGAGCTATTTCCATCCATGTGGGAAGCTCGGATGCTGGGAGTTTGTTTACCCTCCTTTAACTCTGAAGTGTTTACCCGGTTAAAACCCCTTAAGCTGCATTATCTGGTTTACTGGGATGCTGCGCTTTCCTCAGCCCAAGATAAAACTACACCACCTCATCCCTTAGAATGAGTCATGCACAGCCTGAACAAGACAGGTGTCTCCTATGGTGGATGTGAGTAACACCTTGAGGCCTGATCTACAGGCAAAGGATGCAGAGACTGGTCTGGGGGAGCCCTCTGTGCCAGCACAGCCCGAATGCCCCAGGGCTAACAGCACCACCACACCAGGGTACAAATCAGTGCCTCTCCAGACACCATCCTGACACACTTCATTCACACCTTCTGCACCAGCAGCAAAAACTCAAAGGCTCGGGGTGCCAAAATGCAGCCCCAAGATTTGCCATCTTCCCCCTCTCTTTCAAGCCTCTCATAAAGGAGCTCCACACAGCTGTCAACTCCAAGGCAAAGAAAGAATCAAAGCATGAGCTGAGCTTGGAGGCAGGGGAGCACAGCTGAGAGAGGAAATCTAATGCCCAAGACCACAGTTGCAGGCCATTTTCCTCCTAGGATGGGAAACAGGGATTAGACAACTTCTATCAGCCATCAGTCTCCCGATTTTGTATTCTAAAAGGCAGATCAAGTGATAGGAATAAAGAAACAAATGAATAAAGCCCTGCAACTGTAGATGGGAGGGAGCAGGGAACAGAGCCAGGGCTCACCAGCTGCTTCAATGGGGCGTTTGTCTCTCATTTCTATTTTTGCGGCACCTCTGCGTAACCTGGAGGAGATGAGGCTCTGCATGCTAAAGAGGGCAGCCAGCCTTCGGGGAAACAGCAGGGCTGCAAGCACGGGAGGAAAAACCCTCTCAGAGCAGACAGAGGAGGGGCAAGAAAGGAGAGAAAGTGGGAGAGGTAGGTGGAGGGGGGAGAAGGAACAAAGGCAGAGAGCACCAAAAGCAGGATGGGAGCTCCGGTGCTGGCTGGGCGCTGTCCTGCTGCCAGCACCCACAGAGGTGACGTATGGAGGCAATGCAAAAGATGTTGCACCTCTACAGGGAGCAGAATGGGGCAATTCCTACAGCAGGGAATAAAGCTGCAGTTTTACTCTTCTGAGGCCACTAAAAAAACACCAGCCAGGAGGATACAGATGAAATGAGTTTGCTAGTGCTGACCTCCCTGACCTCTCAGAAAACAGCTCTAAGTCAAAGTGGCGAAGCTTGTTCTGTTCAGCTCAGCAGAGGATTCAACACAACAGCCCCAGACAGGGAGATGGGGGAGTTCCGCTCAACAGCAGAAAAAAAAAACCTGAAGAAAGAATATCTGCCATCTTTCTCACAAAGTGCTGTGAATAAGAGCAGTGTCACAATTCTAACTGATTCTAAAAGAACCCCAAAGTATTTTCTACATTAGCTGACCAAGAATCACTTCATGCCTTTGCCACAAAGCAAGTCACCTCACCATGGGACAGGGCAGCTATTTAAAAGCTCCCAACTGGCCTACTGAATAGGACTGGAAGTGAAAGAGGAAATAAGTCATTTTTGTGTCCAGCTGAAATGAGAAGAGGGATTTGGGGAGATGAAATGGAATCTGGCTGTGACTATGTCAAACAGCCTTTAAATTTTTTTTTCTTTTTAATTAATAACAAGCAAACCTCAGTTTCTCTCCAAGGAAACACACAATCATCCCTTAAGATGTCATCACATCGGCTTGATCTATAGAGGGGCTGGAGTTTACTGAACTGAACTGCTCTTCAGTTTACCCAACAGAAGGTTGGTTTTACCTCTCCTTCTTGAGTGTTGTGGCTACACCACAGTGCCACGGAGGCAGGATCAGCCTGCTGAAGGGAAGAACATTTTCCTGGAGCACACTCTGACTTACCTGTCTGTCACAACCAACTAGCAGAGCCTGCACACCCCACACATGCACAATGGGTATCAGGGAGGGAGGTCAGAGCATCTTGGTATTGCCAACACAGCAGCCACAAAAAATGTCCATCTGGCCCTGCTACCGTTGACCTTCCTTTCAAGCCCACCCCACACCCAGGAGCTACCCAACAATGTTATTTCCTAGGAGAGCTGGGTCAGGAATGGGTCATTTACTGATAATCGGTTAGGACAGAAACACAATGACCAGATGAGGGAAGCATCTGCCAGGGATATTCCCTCCCCCAGACCACTGCGCCTGGAAAGGCCGGGGAGCAAGGCCCAAGGGCAGAGAGGAGAGAGGCCCCAGGGCAGAATGGCCAACGGCACAAACCACATCCAAAACACAAAAAAATGTAGGGTAATTTAAATAACAAAAAAGGATCCCAACCATGGCCAGTGGAGGAAGAGAAGGAAATGTTGTTTGACTGAGGGATGTCCAAGCTGATTCCCACACAGTCACCTGGAGCCTCTGCACTCCAAACCCTTAACAAGTTGCACAGGGAAGCATATGGGATGACTGCGTATCAAACCAAGTTGTTCTGGTCCTCGTTCGGAGTTACTGATCATACCGGTTCTGGGACACCCCACCTAAGAGACCTCTCCCACTCCAGCTCCCACATAGCCTTTCTGCTGCTCTCCCCTAGACTACTTACACATCCAGCCATGGCCCTAATCTCTGAGATCATTTCCAATTAGGGCTTCAGAAAACAAGATCAGACTGCCATCCTCCTCTGGTACTCTCAGCAACCAGGTCCCTTACTGAGTGTCCCTCTAAAACCATCCACCTTCCTGCAGCTCCAGTACATTTTAGAGAGTAATAGGAAAAGCACTGGGTCTGTGGGGAGCACATACTTACCAACCTCCATGAACACGAGCATCAAGACACAACAGAAGATGCCCTTGCAATGGGACAGCTCTTTAGAGGAATGTGCCAGCATCTTTAAGCTTTTACAGCTCCTTACAGCAAGCATAATGAGAGCTCCAACACCCAGCTGCAGGGAGTGCGTGTCTGCACGTACCGAGTGGGCAGTACCTCGCAAAGAACTGCCAACATCTGCTCCATTGGCATTTCAGCAGAGAACATACCCAGCACACAGGCCCAGGTATATCCACGGGAAACAGCAAGGCACTGCCAGGGGATGCACCTGCTTCTGCAGATAATTGCAGATGTGCCCTTTGTCAGCACTGGGGCCTGATGTCCAGGGATGCTGGGCATCCTCATTCCGGCACCAAGATGAGTCAGGTCTCCTGTCCCTAGGATCTGTTACGTCAGGACTGCTCTAAACGCCTCCCTCCATTTGCAAATAGGAGACTCCATGCAAGCAGGTCACAGACACTTTGACAAGCCTGCCTGTCCTTCCCCCTCCGCTCAACTATTCATGCCGGGAGTCACAATCTCACTTGGTTTCAGTCTCCCAGACTGTTTGCCCTCACTCCCTCCCCAGATTGTCTCATAGCCTTCACACCTCTCTCCTCTGCTGCTGCAACGTCTGCTCTTCTCCATGATTCTCACTATCGACAATGGCAGCTGCCAGCTCGGGGCCAGAGGAGATGCAGCCCCGATGGGAAACAGCATCAGGTAGACAGTTCTACACAGCAGAAGTGAATTTTCTTTCTTCAGTTACCTTTCATAGGCCTCTTCAAACAGCCCCACAGGCCCCCAGGGGTTAACAGACCACAGGATGAAAGCCACTGAACTAAGAGAAAAACCACAGCCCACAGACTTCTTTGCCCTCTCACAGGCCCAAAGCATTTCATCTATCTCACCAGGCCTGTGCTTCCTCCTCTCACTCTGCCCCAGCCTGGACTCTGTACCCCACAGTGCTCAGCCTGATTTCCACCACATCAAATAAAGGCTCATGGCTGCTTCTTCTGCAAAGCTTCCCTGCCTGGGCAGAGCAAGCACTACCTCAGGTGCCAGAATGACTTCCCTCGGGACACGGTCGCCTATCAAAATGTAACTGAAACCTTTTACACCCCAAAAGGTCTTTAAAACTCCTGGCACAACACTGAGCACAAAATGGTCACACTCCACTCCAGCCCCTGCAGCAGAGCAATGACAACCATCCTGCCACACACTGCACACCCAAGATGCTCCGCTTTCCAAACCACCTCACGCATCCTAAGCAAAAAAAGCTCATGCAAAGGTTTAGTGGTCCCAGGACACATATACTGGTTCTGACTACCTTCACAACACCAGGCAGTACAGGAAGAGCCATGGTTGCAGTTGGCATATAGAGGGAGGGCTGCAAAGCTGGTTTCCCAACACTAACAAATTAACTCCAACCAAGAATGTACATCCAAAGCCTGGTAACCACAACAGGGCTTCACCAGGCACAGGGACAGTGGGGGCTGATCTGAGCCCCAGCACGGTGTACCTTCCTTGCCAGCATCCCTGGCCCTCTGAACAAACCAACACACGTGTTTGCTTGGCCTCAGTGCAGGCTGCGCTCCTGCGGCTGACAAATAGCCTCTCTCCATTCCTTTGGGATTACGTGTTTCAATAGTGCCCTGGTTTCAACAAACAGCCAGCAAGAACGAGGAGCCAGTTCACCCAAGCACCAGCTGCGGGCCACAATGCACCTTCCTCCGGCCCCTGTGCCCTGGCCCTGCAGCCGGGCTGTCAGTGCTGCTGCTGCACACCCAGGTACCCACAAAATGCTGGAGCTTCTTCCCATGCAGAGTGAGTGGGAAAACTTCTGTGCACTCTGATCTGCAGCTCATCGCCGGCAGCTTCCCCTTGAGGGCTTAATGTAGTTATTTCTACCCCTGATGCCCATAATTAAATGAACATTTCCTTATGGCAGTGAGGCGGCCAAGGAAAAACCGACTATAGGGAATTTTCATTCATCCTGATCTATACTCCCTCATCTCTGGCTTGTTCACGCAATGTTAACAAGACATCTTCTAAGCAGGCAGAAAGAAAAAAAAACCTTAAATAGCCTACATGCAGACAAGCACCTGGGGAGACAAAAAGAGAAAGGAGACAAATTCTCTCCCTCTCCCCCTGCATCATTTTTCTACTTGAAAGACCAAAGGGGCTCAGATACCCTAGAGCCTGGAGAGATGTTTCCACACTGCCAACAGACTTGTGCTGATGGGACCCTGATGAGGCGCATGTCCCATTTCAGCACATCCTGCAGGTCTGTGGAGGCTCCCAGTCCAGGGAAACATATGGCGAACCACACACAGTCAATCCATCTCTCTCTCAGGTATTAACTATACCTGTCCTGTGGGACTGGAGAAGCAAGGCCGGAGTGCACTGAATTATTTCAGACTGGAACTGATCCTGAACCACCCAACAAAGCTACTAACCAGAACAGAGCCTGATGTAGAAATTCCCAGCAATCTGCATCTCCAGTTCTGACCTCCCACCTAGGCAGGAGCCCAGTTGTCTGGGGACGCCTGGCCAACTGAGTCCAGCCCCACAGTGCTGCCACAGCCCACCAAGATTCCAAATTTCACTAGATTAGGAATTGAGCTGTCCCTCAGAGCAGCTCCTCACCTCCCACCCCTATGCCTGTCCCTACTAGGACAGCAGAGAGGATTACAGGGAAAGCCAAGGACCCAAATCCTCCATATCACCACCAGCTGGACAACAGTACTAGAAAGTTTCTAGCAGCCTCAGCAGAATACGAAGCATTCAGCACAGCAGTACCATCGGTACTCCTTTTGGCTGCCACATTTTAAAACCACCATGAGGTCCATCTCCCTGTGCAGAGCAAATGTAGTTTTAAAGCTATGGGGATGCGGCCAACCCTCGCTGGCAGATTGGCAGGGTGGGAATGTGACAGCTACCCCCCTCACACTCCTCTCTAGAGGCAGAGGTTTGGCTGAATTTGGGGACAGGGGTTCCTGCTGAGATGTGGCTGAAGAACCTTTGCCAGCTGTGCCAGAGGTTTTCCCTTAATGTGGACAACCTGCCTGGAGGAAGCCGCAGAACTGGCTCCCTGCTCAGCTCTGGAAAGACTTATTGCTTCTGTGCCACAGAGTATTGGCACAAAACCCCAACAGGTTTTCAGATCCATTTTGCTCTTTAAGCTCACTATTGTTTGCAAACCTAAAAGGCTTTATCTCTTCTCTTTAGGGAGCCCTAGACGACAGAGACTCACAGCCCATGGACAGAGTGGCTCCACAGATGACACATTCCCCCATGAACATTTTCAGGAGATTGGGGTGACAGGAGAGATGTGCCAGGAGACTGGATGTCACTGTATCACAGCTCGGTCGTGCTGGAAGACAGTGACTGGTTGGTAAGTCAGCCCTTCCCTCCCTGCCAGAATGACTCAAGACAAAGACTCCCCCACACTTCACATGTCCCCGTTCAGAACTCCTGTTCCACACTAACCAGATTTCTGTACAAAGGGATGGATTAGGGAGGAAGAGGACAATCTCAGCCTCACAGGTCTTTGGGGGATCCCTTTGTTGGGAAATTTCCCCAGACTATTTAAAAATAGAAGCAGAGCCTTCATAACTATTCCGAGAATAATTATTCCTGCACTTAATTGCCTTTCCCTGGCACCCTACCTCTCCTCCAAATTTCAAGAGGAGGCTCTTGGAGAAACGCGGAGAAATTTGTGGTTGCTCGGTTCTTTGTATCAGTTTCGCGGTAGTTCGCAAAATCACCACGACGCCAGACGAAGCCATCGATACCCGGGCGGGCGGTCTGGGGTAGCGCTGCCGCAGCCGAGGCTGCCCCGGCCGGGCCGGGCCGCGACCACCCGCCCCTCGCTGTCGGTGCCCCACGGCGTGCGGGATCCCCGCGGGTCCCGCGCCGGGTGCCCCATCGCCGGGGCAGGACAGCTCCGTCCCCGCGGGGTGCAACCCACGTGCATGCAGCCCGCCATGCCGGGAAGGCTGGGGGCCCCTGTCAACCCCCCGGGGTCCCGCGGCACACACAGGCTGCCCCGGAGGGCTCTGATGCCCAGGTGGGGGGCAGTGCCCGGCACCCAGGGAGAGCTCCGGGGTGGGAGACTGGGAGCCGGCGCAAGTCGCGGTCCCCGGGGTCAGCGGTGCCTGCGGGGAACAGTGGGGTGATGGAGACCCGCCCGCTGCCGAGGTCCCGGTGCCCCGGGGCACCGGACCCATGGTGGACCGCTGCTCCCCGGGGTGGGCGGTGAGCAGACCTGCCTTCCGCCGGGGGTCCCGGTGCCCGCGGAGGGGATCGACACCCACCCGCCGCCCAGCCTGCCGCGGGGGTCCCGCTCCGGCCCGCAGGGATGGCGGCGACCCCCACCCCGCCGGCCTCACTCACCGGCGGCCAGAAGCAGCAGCAACGCCGGGGCCCGGTGCAAGGGCTGCATGGCGGCGGCCGCTGCCCTGCCGCGCCGCCTNGGTCCGCACTGCCCGCCGGCTGCGCGGACGGAGCTGCGGGGCAGGGGCGGAGCGCAGCCCTTGATTTGCTCCTAATTCCTTGTTGCGGAGCCACAGTCCCCCGGGCCGGAGCCCCCCGGCCGCAGGGCCCCACACGCCGCCCCCGGTGCCCACAACGAGTGCCGGCGGCGCGGCTGCTTGCGCCGGGCGCAGATTATCAGCCCCCGGCGCGGGCAGCGGGGATGCGCCGGAGGCAAGGGCAGAATCCCTCGGGAGGGCAGCTCCTGTCAGCCGCAACACCGGGGCCGGCAGAGATGGCCTCCAAACCAGAAATCCTCCGCATCCGCCCGCTGACCTCTTTTTTAGCTGCCCACGGCTCACGGGGCCACCGCTTCTCCCTCACCCCTCAGCTCCCACCTCACTTCATCACCTGGAAAAACTTCTCCCGCTGGGCAGATTGATTTTCCCACCTCTGGAGGCCATCTAGTCCGAGCCCCTGCTCAGGTGGGACACCTACAGCCAGTTTCCTAGGACCATGACCAGATGGCTTTTGCGTATCCCCGAGGTTGGAGACCCCACACCTTCTCTGGGGAACCTGTGCCACTGCTCAGTCACCCTCACAGTAAAAATGTGTTTCCTGGTATTCAGAGGGAACCTCCAGTGTTTCAGTCTGTGCCCGTTGCCTCTGGCCCTGTCACTAAGCAGCATTGGAAGGAAATGCAGCCCTGGATACCATCAGTATCTTTATGGCAAAGGCACATCACTGGCTCACATTTTATTTGGTGTTTCCACGACCTCCAAGTCATTTCCTGCCAAGCTGGTCCCAGCTGAGTCGCCCCAGCACATACTGGTGCATGAGATTGTTCCTCCCCAGATACAGCCCTTTGAAAGCCTTGCTGAACTGCAGGAGGCTCCTGTCAGCCCATTTCTCCAGCCTGTTGAGGTCCCTCTGGATGGAAGCTTGACTCTCTGGTTTATCAGCCAGATAAAGATATGAAGATACGCAGCTCTTCCCTGTTTTGTGTTAGGATCCTGAACTGCACCATCTCATGCCAAGGCTGCCTTTGACCTTCACAGCCCAAACGAGCCTCTCATTGCTGCTTAGTATGAGGTCCAGCAGAGCATCCCTTCTTGTTGGCTCCTTTATCACTCCTGAGGCTTGGGGTGTTGCATCTATTTCCTGAAGTTGAGTCTGTGTTGGAGCCTCTGCCCTACCAGGGACAGCTGCTTCAACACCTGCTGGGAAAACCATTCCGTGGTGTGTCACCACCATATCTGAGGCTGTCACATTGACACTAATTCAGCTGATGTCCCCTGTTTAAAAAAAAAAAAAAAAAAATCTGTATTGCAGCAGTTCTTGGGTTTGTAGCTCTTGGAGCAGTTCTGATGGATGGCACAGTAAAGGAACACGCTGAATATCCTGCTGAAAATCATTATTACAGCAGCAAGGCCAACTGCTCCAATTACACTAAATTTCAAATTAAACACATCTTTAGCAGCCTCAGGGCACGACATTACAGTAAATGACTCAAGCAAGGGCATTGTCAGACAGGTGCCCAAGAAATAAGACTCAACAGGTCCTATAATACCGCAGCAGTTGAGAGGGAACACATGCCAGCTCCCTGCTCTTCAACCCCTCTTGCCAGCTGGATGGGCTGCAGCCATCCCACTCCCCTCCTGCAGGCCTACAGCGTGTGGCCCCTCAGAAAAGCTGTGGAACTCTTGGTTCATCCCCAGACAAATATCTGAGACCTGGTCAAGCATCACGAGACCGCAAACATGAGATGACCCCAAACCAAAGGACTTGAAAGCATATTGGTCCCTTCTCAATAGGTACTCAGCTCATCTTTTCAAGTTTTCCTCAGCAGTGGCTAGGAACATTTCTCTTTGGTTTCAAAACAATTTTCTCATCACACATTCAGAAGGGCAGGGGATGCTGAAATCCAACATTGCAAGTTCCAAATGAGGAAACAGCTGTACTGTCTCGGCCTCACCAAATGTCTTTGTGCTTGCAGTGCTTGTACCCTGTGCCTGGTGCTCTGCCTCTCCCACACAGCATGTTGCTGAGACAGCAGGGCATAAGTCTGAAGGTGACCAGGATTTTAAATTCAAACATTCATATTCCTCAAATAAGCCTTCATTAAAAACACTCCAGGGTCTTTATTTCCCTATAATAAATTGATCTTTTGTTGTTGTTGTTTGAAGAGTGAATCTCCTGAAAGAAAAATTGATGGGTTTTTTTCTGGCGTGAATTTGCTGTTTTTCAACAACTAGAGAAAGGTGTCAATGTGCCATAGCCTGCTGAACTCTGTAATGAATCAAACAGCCACCTGAGGGTACTCAGTATTATTGATACTGACCTTTACAGCTCCTACCAGACTGGCACACATCACCCCTTTGTGCAATTGACAGCCTCTTTTTGCCAGCTCTTCCCTTCCATCATCTGCTCCGGTGCTGCAGCTTCCTGCAGTGTGACCAGGGCAGGTAACAGACCGGCTGCACCCCTTCCCCAGCGCGGCAAGGCAAAGCCAACAGGCTTGTACCAAAGGACTCGCTTTTGGCTTCTTTTAGACCGCATCCATCCAGGGCTCTGAAAGTCCTTTTTATCCCAGAATCAATGCAGCCTCTAGCCCCCACCAAGCAGGAAATGCAGCAGGAACTACCGAGCTGTCGCTTACCCATTAGATGAGATAAAAACACTTTAGTGCACTCAGATTCTAGCCCCGGCATGGCATTTAATGAATGCTCTTGTCATTTTTCACTTTGTTGCTGGTAATTTGGCTGTCTTCGCATGCAGGTGGCTTACTACAAGTGGGTAACTAAAAGCCTTTCAGATCTCCTGACCCTGCCACATCCAGCTCCCAAATCTCAGAAGCTCATGGCGCTCCCTGGATTTATTTTGACGTTATACATCAATCTCAGACTGAGCAACAAAGGATGAGTGTGAAAGGAGAAGATACATCTTAGGCAAGAAAATTAAATAAAATTAGTGGCAACATCGATCAGCCAGGTCAGCGCTGCCAGCAGAGCAGAAAACAGCCAGCAGAGATGGGCAACACCAGCTCTCTTTAAAAAAGCAGCACCAACTTCAACCCAGCACAGCCCCTGCATCTCCATTTCACACTCCCTGGAATAGGTGCAGCTGGCTTGGCTCTCTTTTGAAGCATTGACAGCTTTATAGTCAAAGGCTTGTCATTTCTCATTTGATCTCCCTCCAGCCTCCCTACCTGGTATATATTCGCATATGATGTTCAGAGCACTGGTAAAAGAGGCTTTACAATTGCACTAAATGCTTTTTTTATAGCTGCTTCAAAGCTGTCCAGGAAATTTTTCTTGGTATTACCATTATCTGTGCTTTTCTGTTCTTCCCCAAAATTGTTCAATTTCACAGTTACGTCTGTTAGGCAGAATCAGAAAGCAAGCGTGTATTTTAGGCTGGCAAAACTGAAAATCCTTCTGCTGTCTCCCCCTATGAGTTACTGTAACAGCTTTTGCCTTCAGGAAATTCAGCCAGCATTCCCATTTCAGTGTAAGGGTCACATTTTGTTCCAAGATGCCTGCAAACAAATACTACTGAGGTAGAGGAATGAGGTGATAGCTAAGGGAAAGAATTTGCTGCCTGAGACTTGTCAATTAAAAAGAAGCTAACCACAAAATCTAATCTCAAGAGAAATTTAACTTATTTTGAAACTCCACTTGAAAAAAAACCAGCAACTCATTGAAATTTGAAATATGCTGGTGAGATGTTTTATTCTCCTAAATACAGCAAAACTGAGTTCACCTGCAAAGGTGAAAGTGATCTATTGCCTGTGCTCAGCAGAGCAAGAAAGTAAACAATAAGCAAAAGAAACAAACAGTCTGATGTTAAGTTCTGGCAGTGTTAGAAAATGCAAGATGTCACTAGTACCAGGAAAATGATTTAACCCTTCTTTCTTTGCCCACTGACACTTGTCAGGACAGCAAAAGGCGATCTGTGCCCATCCTTAGATCAGAAGGAAAAAATGGGCTGTTCCCATTACCTTGATTGCCGGCTCTGTGGGACAGAGGCTGGGTGACACAGCAGGCTTGTGGCACACCATTGTGGCAATTTAACACAATCTTCTGTCAAGCTGTACAGCCTTTTGGCACCTCATCCCTCCAGAAGAGAAAAATTCCCTGAACTGTCCAGCCCCTCCTTCTTCAGGCACAAGGAAAGATTTAACCTCTCCCTTGTTCCAGAATATGTGAATTTACTTCAGAGCCTCCGACAAGCTTTATATAAGCTCATTTGCTGACTTAGCCTTTTTAATTCTGGGACACCGTGAAACATTTTGACTGTACCAAGCAGGGGTGGGTACCCGCTCTATTCCTGCATAGCCCAGGCATGCAGCCATTCTCTGGGCAAAACATACAGTTCCTGCTCTCATCCAAAATCCTGCTGGGGAAGATGTGTAATAAACACTTCAAGAGGAGTGACCTGGAGCAACTAATGCCTTCCAGGATAGGCTGTAATTAGAAGGGAAGAGATTCTGCTCTATTTCGAGCCCCAGCAAGATTCTTCTGTACCAGTTTGAGCCTTTCTTAATCTCTGCATCAGCTTGTTCCCCTGAGGGGAGGGCACACTGCCCACCTGGGACATAGTGCTGCTACCAGCCCTGCTTGTTTCCCATCCCCTCTTGTAAAGTGCAGGGGAAGAACAAGCAGGAGTTGTGCTTTACTTTCCCAGTTTCCGCATGCCCCTGCTGTCTCCCATCCCTGAAGGTTCCTGTTTCTCTCCTCACCAAAGCAGTGCTGATTGCTGCATTTATAGCCACTCTGACAGCAAACTTCAGTGATTCCTAGAGGGCAGAACAAAACAGAGCTACACTGAATTTGATTAAGGGGCCAGAATAACCTCTAACAGAGTCACCTGGGGCAAGGAGGCAGACAGCTCTCCAGCTGAGAGCTCACCCAGGTTTCCTCACAGCCCAGGGTACAGGGCTTCTCACTCGAGGGGAATGACAACCCAGTCACATTGCTCTGTCAAAGCTGGCATGTAGAGGGATGGTCACAGCCCTCCATTTACATGAGAGGTGACTTCTGAGCCCTCAGCCAGGAAGGAGAAAGGAGTACAATCTGTTTGGGGCTATTCACATCATTTAATCTGGGCCTCAGTACATCTTAGAGAACCCCTTTATCTCTGTATTGAGCTTATCAACTCAGACAGTAAGCAAACGACTTTCTGGAAGGGATGAAAAATCTGCAGAAGTGAAGATGTCATGAGGGCAGCAAGCCTCAGATCTTCTAAAGCTTTTGACTGGAGCAGAAGGACAAGCAAGATAAAGCCTGGTAAAGCCAAGAGGTTGATGACAAGGCACAGGAGGTTTAGTCTTAGCTCTGCCTGTTTTAGAGATATGACTAGAGCCCAGAGAAGTGACTGTACAAACCTGTACCAGGTTTGAGGAGCACATATCAGGGACCTGAGCACAGCAGCCAGCAGGACAGGCCCACCAGTACCCAAGGCAGATGAGCTGCTCAGAGATGACACCCAGATTCAACCAGAAGTCCAGATCCTCAGAGAAGCTCACGGTGATAAAGCCAGACCAACACCAAACCAGTCAGTCCCTAGGTCAGAGCCAAGGTCTGCTGATGGCTGCCATAGCCGGACATCACCCAGGAATCACTTGGCACTTCCACAGTAATAGAAGATGATCAGGATCAGGAAGGCATTCCATGGATCACAGCCTAAAGCAATAGGTACTGTGAGCAGGCACAGAAGACATGAACCAGTACATCCCCCTTAAAGCTCACATAGGCCCCAGGCTGAGCTTAAATAGAGCACTCGGCCTCTACAGGGGTGGATAGAGGCCCAGGAGAGCCTTGTCAGGGCAATTAAGGCTTATTAGTACCCTCGTAGCCTAGACAATATAAACCTCTCTCCTTGAACACTGACTTAAGAAGGTGAGGAGGAGTTTCTATCTTTTAATAGGCAAGGTATCTTCACTGGGTGGAGCCCAGAGGTGGTTTGTAGCTTTCCTTACTGAACTAAAAAGCTAATGTAATCTTCAGAAAAACTCATGGTATTTTAATAGCTGACTAAGCTGGAATGTGGGTATGTGTTTTCAGAGTGGAGGGATCAGCCTGTACCTGAAGAGGGCTGGTAATTCTTGGCTCTGAGGAGAGCCTGTCACTGACTCATGGGGACTATTGGTACTCCTACATATGTGTTTCCATGGGATTTCGTGGGATTGAAGCTCTTTAGCATCTTTTAGACAGGACAGTTATCATCAGATCTCCCTGAGCCCTAGATCACCCAGAGAAGAAACTTAGCACTTCCTCTGGGTTCCCCCAACAGCCTCACTTCTCCTTTAGAGAGAAGAAACTTGCAAGATGAGCAGAAAGGAGCACAAGCCTTTCCAATGTGCTTTTGCTGTAAAGATGCAGAGCTCAGCAGCCCCTTAAGGCTGCTCACAGCTGTTTACTAGAGGCCGAGGAGCATGCTGGATGGCTGGAGTCCTTGGCAGACCAGTGCTCCATGATAATGGAGACATTAAATCAGTAATGGCAGCAAGAACTGCATAATAGATGCAAAATACAGCAGAAGCCTGATCCAATTTTGGCTCTGCCTTGTTAAGTAGAAAAGTATTTTAGGAGATGGAAAAATACTAGGAAGTTCAGAGTGCATCCTCACTGCAGCACAGTAGGAGATGTAGCTGTTTGCAGTGACTCACCTATGTATGTGGATACACATCTGCTGTCAACGTATTCCCATGCTGTCTTCACATGCTGGAATTCAGGCGAGTTGAGGTCAACAAGGGCAGAGCAGTAAGCACCTGAAACAGCCCTCCTGGCTGAACTGCAGCTGGGATGCTGCAGTTGGGCTGCTCTAGGATGGGACGATAAGCGAGCCAACACAATGGCTCCATCTTGAACACTGTTACACTGGGAAAGTTCTTGTCAACCAGTTTCCAGACAGCTCTTTAGTGAACACAGTGGAGATGGACAGAGAAGGTTCCAGCCAAAGTCTGGCATGAGAGAAAGTGAAACACTGCCAGTCCAGAAATGTTGCATATGCTAGTTTTTCCAAGAGGCTTTGGCATTAATTTGGGGAAAAACACACATTACTGAATGTAGAATTTCACCAATTCAGGGGCATCTGCCATTTGACAGGCAAACTTAGAAACAACCTGTGGCACACTGGATAAGCCCAGGACTTGCAGAGGTAGCGTGTTGGTTTATGATCACAATAAAGGCATAAGCTAAACCCTGCTAGTATGAATGAAAAGCCCTTTCCTGCAAGCTCTGTCTGTCCCTTTTTCCCAGCTCACACATGCTGATCAATTAGCTGGTATCTGCAGGCACTTGCTCATGCACCCAAAGCAGGTGCACTGTTTGTGTGTGTTGTGTGTGTATTTGCTCTGTGCTGAGCTAAAGTCAAACAGCTCATTATGAGATGTACCGAGCCCTGCTGCTCTCTCACAAGTGTGTACGCAGCATGTTCAGATTAAACTGAGTCAAGGATCTGGCCCATCATGCCCTTTTCAAATCCAGATGCTCTTTGAAGGCAGATTGAACCCAGCATTTGCCAACAACCATGGGCCCAAGAGGAAGATGACCACAAGAAGGGACACCACTTGTCTCTATAAAGCCCTGTCTCCTTTACAAGGAGCACCCTTATCATCTTCCACCTGAGGCCGGGCAGAGCCTGCTGTGGGCAGACCTCCCCTTCCCCAGACTCTTGCCTTTGCCCCTGGCTGCCAGGGGCACTGCACAGTTTGAATCACAGCAGCAAGAAGCCAAGTGCACAAGCTTGGCTAAACTCAAGGTTGTCAGGGGAGCAACTCCTCATTCCGTGAGTGTGGCTTGGCTTGCTGAGCTCCAGAACCCCTGCAGCAAAATCCTCACCACGTTCAGTGGGAACACGGCTCCTGGAAGGCAGTCCCTGTGCAGAGCAGCTTCTGTTTTCACCCCTGTCTGCACCCCTGTCCAGACAAGACACCTGATGCTGTCAACAGCCAAAGCTTGCTCCAGGGAACCCGAAAAGCTCAGTGGCCGTGAGAGGAGGAACATGCCTTCAGACTGGCATTAACACTCCGCTGAGCGGCTGATGCCAGCATTAGCGAGGGCGCAGCTGCAAGAATTCATTGTGCTGCTGGATGCTGGCAACACAACAGGGTGGGAGGGCACAACTGCCTTTGTGTGGAGGATTTGGGACGCAGAGTGAGCAAAATGACAAAGTGACTCCAACAATGGCATCTCTCTGTTGCCACTGCTCACTTCACGTGCCAAGTGAGGTGGGACCAGAGCACATGAGGCAGGAGAAAGCTGTAGACAAAACTGAATGGTGCCTGTCAACAGCCCTGTCCAGCAGCAGGGCAAGGAGCTGGGAAAATCAGGAGTCCCACTCCATTCCTGTGTATCTCATGGTTTGGGGTGACATGTTTGGCCACCTATTTAACTGTGGGTCGCTACAGTCATAGCGGAGGCTTCACAAGGCTGCAAGGGCTTTAGGAAGCATTTTCTATTTCTCCAGTGTGACACAAAGCCTCTTCCTCCTCCTGCACCCAACATTCATTGACACATCACACCAGTTTGCTTGACAAGCTCGTTTCATCCCTTGTTATTGCTGGTTTTGCTCTCTCAAGGCCAGGACCTTTCCCAGCAAGGTATGTGGGTTCCCACAGAGCTGGGCACAGTGTGCAAGTGCTCAAAGTTGCTACCCCCAGGGACAGTCTCTGTGGCCTCTGGCATTAGGAGGTAAGGTGCTAACAGCTGTCTCAGGCCTGAGGAACCATGCTAGACCTCACCAGGCAGTTATAGGCACACAGCAGCTCAGTGATCCTCAGCACAGACCCAATCCAGGCCCACACTCAGGGGCAAAGGCTTCCTCAGGCAGGGAAGGAATACCAGAGAAGTGTCTCTCTGGACTGCCTGCAGAAAGTCCTGGTAGACAGAAACCCAGTAGGAAGGGAAAAAAACAGACAAAACAGTTATACAAATACACAGGAGGGAGCTGGCAGACAGAGGAGGCAACACACAGAGCCAGTTTCAGGCTGAGAGTCATGTGCTCAGCCCCCAGCAGGGCTCAAGCACTGCTGGCTCCAGGCTGGGAGGACACACACGCACACACAGCACCGTGACAAACCCCACGGTGGCGGTGCCCACAGCCAGGGACACCTCTGCTTGGCCAGCACACAACTGCAGCAGCCAGCTCACAAATCCTCCCCAGCACAGGCGGGAGGCTGGAGATGCCATAAGGTCCTGTGGCTCTGGCCAGGAAAAGCACATTCACTGCAGAGCTCAGCAGCGTCCTGGAGAGGGGTTACTGCTGCTCCCAGACTGGAATCCAAGTGGCAGCCAAGGCATGAGAGCAAGGCTGTCTAACCCAAGTGTGTGTAAAGAAGGGGGTGGGAAATACTGTGATGGGACAGTCTCAATGGGATACAAACATAAACAGGCAGGACAGGGAAGGAGCTGCTGCAGGCAGGCCCTTGGTGGGAAAGGCATGGGACTGTCCAGGGCAACTGGGTCCTGCTATCAGTCCACAGATGTCTCAGCTAGAGCTGAGAGCCAGCACTTGCAATTCCTACTAACCTGAAGAGCAAATATGAGATGTGATAGTACCCAAACCCAACCCCACAAACTGCTGAGTAGCTCATGCAGCACCCAGGTTGCTCACTTAAGCTCTTCCACTCTTGGTGGCAGGAGTTACCAAAAGAGGAAACATAGAAGTATTGAAAAACAGATGTATTTAAAACACACATACTAACAAAATTGCATGTGAACACTGAGCCCATCCTGTCCTCTCTGAATGTGTCCAGCTTAGGCCTCCTCCACTGCCATGCCCCAAAACCAGTAGCATGGGTACTTCACCCACAACAAATGGGTGACAAGAGAGGGTGTTCAGTTTAGGTGTCAAAGGTAGCACTTGGATTCAGCTATAAATTCACATCTGCTGACAGCTGCAAAGAGGTAACACCCATTACGGCAAGGGAAGCCTCTCCACTAGGGCTTCTGGAGATTCCCCAGCAGGTACTAAAGGAGTTTTCACTGCCCACACACATCATCATTAAGATCAGAAAGGTATGTTTTGTTTCAGTTCTTATCTTCCTCTGCCTCCCCTCTCCTCCCCTGCAGAAACCAGCACAAGGTCAGCCCATGTGGGCACCTGGGGAAATGTCAAGTGTCAGGCATGAAGGCCTGGAGCAGAGAGGCTGGCTGGTTCATGGAGAGTTGAAAGCAGTTTCAATTATCACCCATCAGGCTGTAGAGTCACCAGAGATGGGAACAGAGAATCCCTGAGGGTGCTTGCAATCCAAGGGGCATGGATAATGCTTTCCAAATGCTCCTGCTTGGTCCCTCCTGCAGAGGAGCCCATAACAACTAGTGACAAACAGAAAACATGCCATGTATACAGCCAGCAATTCTCTCCCTGCTGTGCTTAGCTACAAGGCAAAATAGTGAACGAAGCTGCTAAACAGACTTGGCAGGGCATTTAACTACTTAATTCTGTTCTATTTATAAGGTCTTCAGCAGCTCAGTACTCCCTTAATCCATAAGGCACAAAGCAAGCAAGAGGATGTGCAGCCTAGTCCCTCCGGCTCAGGATCTCTGTAGCATTCCTGGAGAGCTGGAAGATGGAGGTCTCATCTCACAGAAGCACGTGGCAGACTCTGCTGCCAGCCTCAGAACTGCTGGACAATCAGCTTCCGCTTCACATCCCGGCTGAACCTGTTCATCTTGAACACTTCACTGTCATAGAAGGCTGAGAGGTTGTGGATGTTGATCTGCCGAGCCTAGGAGAAAGAGGAGGGGAGAGGTAAATGTTTATTCAATCAAAGTAAAAACCATGTGGTTTTCCACAGCAGAGGCTGCATAAAATTTGACAGTCAGCAATCTCTGCTCTGCTCAGCAGGAACCAGAACTGCAGTAGCAGGGGAGACTGCAGGTCAGGAGGAAGGAGCATTGGCAGTGCTGAGCTGAGCCAAGAGAGGATGCTGGCTCAGCATCTGCCTGCTCTCTGCTCGTCCTTTTGCTTCCACCAGAGCTAGAATGTAACTGCTATCCAAAAACCCCCAAAACCTCACCCAGTGGGACAGTTTTGCAAGGGAGACATTGGACTGGGGGTGGCAACACCAAGCTGTGGCTTTGGAAGTAGTTACTCTGCTGATCTGATGCAAAGAGCAGAAAAGCACCAACCCAGGAATGAAACACTGCTTTAGTGCCGAGCAAGGTCAATACTTTGCAAAGAAAGGCCAAGTCAGAAGTGCAGCCTTTGGACCAGGATGAAGATGCATCCTGGTCCAAAGAAGGAGGTAAGTGAGCCTCAGGAGGGATTGGAAAAGTTCATACACATAACATTTTTCTGCTTTTTGCTTCTTCAAATGCAGATGCCAGGGAACTTGAGTTCTCACTCACCTGCCTAAGCACCATACTGCAGGATTTACCATTCCAACCCCAAAGCTCTATGGGGGTGCAGGAGAACAGAGAGGGAAGAATAATACAGCACTTCCAAACAAGAGAGATGATACAAAGGAGACAGTCCTGATGCTGGGTTATATTGACTAACGCCAGTCTTTTTCATGGTATCATAATGCAGGAAGGGAATGTCAAAGTCAGAGAATTCTCCTGGTTCTGAGGCTGCAGAGAAAGCACGAACCAGTCCCAGAGGCAGCTTGTTAGAAGCTCATACCTTGTCCACCAGGTCCTTCTCTGGGACTTCTATGGTGTCTTGCTGGGCTCCATAGCGGTTTCTCTGGTACATCACCTGCTCTGCAACCAGCTGCTTCAGGATGAACAGCAGCAGCTCATTGTTGTCTCGCTTGAACGAAAGGTAGCGGGAGAATGTCTGGAAGGGAGGATGAGATGAGCCATGAGGAGCAGAACAGTGACACACTGCGGTGCCCAGCATCAACCAACCCCCTCCTCCACAGAGCACAAATGACACTGCTGTCAGCTGTGCCCTTAGTGTTTCTGAAGTGACTTTGGCCTTGCCAATCAGCCACCTGCATGTGCAGTGGCAACCCTCTGACAGCCATGACTTCCCTGCTCTCAGTCCCATCTGGAAGCTCTGTAAGGGCGCTGGTGCCTCTTGGGAGCCAGCAGGGCACTGCTGTGAAGTTGTGCTGCCACAGAGACACAGCCATGGGAGGGCTGGCCCTGGGCAAGGCACAGAGGAGTTCCCTTAACCCAGACTGCCCTGTGCCTCCCAAGCAGACGCTCACAGTTGGCTGGCTGTTTGAGGCCAAAGAAAGAGGCCACGAGTCGTCCAGACAGAGGGCAGACACACAACAGTGGATAAATGCCAGCCTGTGGTCAGCCAAGAGCTGTTCAGAGCCAGCCCCTGCTACTCAGAGAACAGGGCAGACTGCATGCAAACCCACAGTGAGTGCTGCCCTGTGGTTAACTGGACCCTGAGAGCCCACTAAAAATGTGAAGAAACAAACTGCCTGCTCGGCTTGATCACCTGGCAGCGGCAGCAGGAGCCCTGTGCCAAAATAGCTGGGAAGGTGTCAAAAAAGAAGAGACATAGCAGTGCTTTTGACTCAGAGGCTTGAGGTACACTTCCTTCTCAGGCCCAACAAAAACATTGCCTCACCACAGACTACCAAGGGGCAGTCACGGAACAGTGCCTTGTTTGGGGTCCCCTCCTCAAAGGCACCCAGCTGTTGTTATTGTATCATGATTAAATTATTTTAAGTATCCATATGTCTGAGGGTTTGCTGTGGGAAACCTGGGGTCAAGCTGGTAAGGAAACCTTGTCTGACTGTGAGCGTAGCACATGTAGCTGTGAAGTGGCCTTGGTCCCAGCTCAGGTGGCGTTACTGCGACTGCCAGGGTGGCTCCTGGACAGTCAGACAAGCAACTCCCTTAACACTTCAGACCCACAGTACTCCATTTACACAGGCTCAGTGCTTGCAAGCTGGGGACAGAGCCCCTGCAGAGCATGGAAGTCTCTTCCCACAGCCAGGGCAGTGCAACCCAGGGGGCCTGGGGTGCAGCCACAGCCCCCAGCTCAGCCGGTGCCCACCTTGCGCATGCTCCTCATGACGCTGAACTTCTGCGTGTCGATGAAGCTCTCCAGCATCACCCTGATGGCCATGTTGACATCGTCCTCCACCACGTAATCCCGCAGATGCATCCGGGCATGCGCCTCGGCCATGCGGATCATGGACTCGATGTGCCGCACCGTGATGGGGATGCTGCCCGTTGCCTGAGGGCAAAGGGGAGGACACAACACGTTACTGAAGGATACAAGACATGGGGCACAACAGGTGCCTTCTGGCCCAGGATCCAGCTCCTTTCACACTGCAGGGAGCTCTCTGCACCTCTGAGGGTGATTCAGGCTAAGGAGGCTCTGCCACCTGCTGGCACGGCCACACAGCCTGGCACAGCTTCCCTGTTCATCTGAATTCATCACAGTGCAAGGGGCTGTTGTGGGGACAGTGTTTAGGGCCTTTCCAGGATTAGCAATCCAGTTTCCTCCAGCAGATTTTAGGAGTTAAAGAAACAAAATGCCAATCAAAAAAGGTATAGTTTTGCCAAGCTCCAAAAATCTGCCTTGCACCTCATCAAATTCCTCTTGCACTTGGAGAGCACAAAATGAGCGTGAGCCATCCCACGGAAAAAAGAGAAAGGCATTTCTACAGTTAATGGCTCCCTGTAATGCACCAGGAGCATGTGGATCTGAGTGAAAGCAAACATCTCCTGTGGGCCTTTCAGACTGGGTGACAACAAAAAGACTTTGCCATGGCAGGCACCGTACATGTGTCCAGTCCATCAGTCCACACATCACCAACAGGCGAGACTCTGCATTTAGATGAAGAATCATCTGTTCAGCAGACACTGCAGGATCTGCCTGTCTCTCACAAAACAGTGGCACAGACTTTTGTAATGGGAATGGCAAGAATGTGTCAACATATGCTGGAGCAGTCTCAGGCTGATTTGCAGTCTAGATACATACAGTTCTTCCCTCCTTTCCTGAGTATTCTCACCATAGACTCCTTCCTCAGGTCACTGTACATCCTGGCCACCTTGTCCTGGTCCATCTGGTTGAGTTTGGGGTGGACCTTCTCTTTGGCATAGATGATATATTTCCTCAGGATCTCTTGAGGAATGGGTTCAACCCCAAATGTGTTGGGAAGGATGACCTCATTAGCATCCCCATTCACTGCCTCCTTGCTGCCTGGGTGGTGCTTGACATGACTGCCAACGACGAACCGGGCAAGCATTTCATCCTACAAGAGAGCAGTGCACCAACAGACACTGAGCAGAAACTGGACAGAAACAACTCAATGGGCAGCTGCAGCTGAGCATCACAGCAGCAGCACTAAAGCCCACCACATGCTCAGATTCCTGGCACAGACCCTACCTGCACTGGGTCCACCGTGTCTCTCACCACGCACAGGATGTCAAATCGAGAGATGATGGGCTCTGTCAGGTCTACGTTCTCCGAGAACGTCAGCGATGGGTCATATCGGCCACCTGGGTCACACAGACAATCCAAGTCAAACAGGCTCCAAGGCTGCAGCTTTGGAGGAAGGACAGACCTCCAGTACGTTACTGAACACTTTTCAGCTCGCTTGATCTCTGCTCCAGACTGAAGGAACCAGGCAGAGGGAAGGGAAGCTGTGCCACAGCTCTCACAACCGTGGATTTATCTTCAAAACCTGAGATGGTCCTGTAGTCTCTCAGCACTTACCTATGGGATTGGCAGCAGCAATAATGGTGCAGCGAGCTTGCAAGGATGTGACAATGCCTGCTTTGGAGATGGAAATGCTTTGCTGTTCCATGGCTTCGTGGATGCTGGTCCTATCCTGATCATTCATCTACAGGAAAGCAAGAATGATTCAGAGTGAATCTATGTCTATACCCCACTGCCAAACACACGAAGGGAAGTCACTTCCAGATGCTCTGAAAAGGCAGCAAACTGGACTATGGACCAGCAAGGACCCAAGCAAACCACAGGAACTTTGGTCATCTGAGAGATGTCATCATGAGTTACAGAGTGTCCTCAGAGGACAGAGGTTACAGCTGATTCCTTCACGGCTATTCCTTTCTAGAGACATGAAGCTGGGCTCACCTTGTCAAATTCATCGATCAGGCAGACACCTCTGTCAGCCAGCACGAGGGCTCCAGCCTCCAAAGTCCACTCCTTGCTGACCGGGTGCCTCTGCACATAGGCTGTGAGGCCGACAGCAGAAGCACCTTGGCCAGTGGTGAAAATTGCTCTGCTCGATGCCTTCTCCACGTATTTAAGAAACTGTGATTTTGCAGTACCAGGGTCTCCACACAGAAGCACATTGATGTCACCACGAACTTTGTGTTTGCCACCTACAAAAGCAATGGGAAAGCCATTTGGCAGCTGAGTGAATGGCTTGACAGCAACCCTGCCCTGAGTACCACAAAGCTGATGGAAGGGCAACCAGCAGGCATGGCAACCAGTTTACAGGAAAGCTGAGGGGGAAAGAAAATCAGTTTTGGAGGCAGTCATCTTTGTAAAACAGACTTTCTAACCTTGCTAACACATCCTAACACATCCTTCTGAGGAGATGATAACAAATCAGGGTGCCATAAGGCCAAACTTCTAAAGGAGCGTTAAACGTGACCTCCTAGAGCAGGGATAAAAACTTGCCTGGGTTTGCAGCAGGAGCTATTTTCAGTCATAGCATTTCCGTCACACCAGAGTTTTCAGTGCGATAAAACAGCCAGTTCAATCACAGATATCCCTCAGTCTGTTAAACCTTATCTGTTACCAAGCCACACAGACAAGTCTAACTGCTCTCGTTGCAATGGCACAGACAAACCCCAGTCCCTTTCCCCTCCCCAGTGAGGCAAGACCAAAGGACACAAGTGACACTCACCTGGGTTTTTGGGCTCTCCACCAAAAAGAGCTAAAGCCAAGCCCCTTTTGATATCTTCATGTCCATAAATAGATGGGGCAATGCTGGCAAAAATCTGAAAGGGAAAGCAGAGAAGTTGTCCAGGGAATACCATTTCCCATTCTGAACAGGATTTTGCATGAACATCAGCAAGTGCCAGCCTAAAGCTACTCTTAAGATACTGCTGTCTCCAAAGACTATTTTATTATCCAGGGTGTGAGGGCTTTTTCAAAGGTAACAACCCATTCGCTGTTGCCTAAAGGAGCTTCACAAAAATGGTGCTGCTGAGGCACAGCACATTATTTAGTCTGGTGCTGCAAGCTGCTGCCACAGCCTCCACAACCCTGTTATACACAAGGCACATCACAGTGACTGTTATCAGCTCTTGTACAGCTGGAGACCTTGATCAGAGGCTTACTTACTGCACATGACAGTACTTGAATGGGCTCTGCATATTGATGACAATATGAATTGTCATCACAGTCAAATATTACAAACAAGTGGCTGATTTTCTCAAGAGTATTCTGAAATAACCTGATGCTGGAGACTACTCATGTTAAAACACTCCTAGTCCAACTGGAGCTGCATCCACTGCAACACCATTCACTTTGACAATAGCACAGCCGAGGCAACCAAGTCCCCCATTACAGAGATTAAATCTGACCCAAGAGAGGTTGAACATGCACCAATCCAGGAGCTTTGTTCTTTCAAGTATTGGATTCAGGTCTTAGCATGTAGAGGAAGCAAAGCTACAATCTCTACCACAACTTAAGCTAAGCAATAATGTCTCTTTTAGGGGACTGGAGATGCAGTCACTGGCCTCACAGAAAACTTCCCTCACTTGGCTTCTAAGACAAAAGGAAAGAAAACTTATGAGACAGAAGCACTGTCCGAGTGTCTCTCATCTGTCTTCCAGCCCTGCTGTGAGGTAGAAGGCTCAGAGAAGGAACAGGAGAAACAGAAAATTTGACCTCCAGAAGTACAAGGGAAGTTTCTTATTTACTTCCCTACTATAATGGACTCTCATCAACAGCTGTCTGAGAGCTACAGAAGACAATTCAGAGAGAACTGTGATTTCTTTAACTGGGTTCCTTTAACTACTGTTTGGCCAGCTGACCCATTTCATCACTTTCTGATCCAGCTGCCAGGTGATGGCAAGCTGTCAGAAGGGATGTCTGAGGCTGACCCACCTTCTCCCCAATTTGCTCATCCTTGGACAGACCCACAATCACTTTCACATCTTCATCAGTCAGCTCCCCAACAGCCAGCTTGTTGTCCTTCTTGGCGATGTGGTTGGCCAGGATCACAGTAGCAAACACTGGGAACCCATTGGCAGTGTTCAAGGAGCCATCGTAGTTGTTGTGGTAGATCCCTGTCAGCTCCTGGGAAGCAGGAAATGCTATGTCAGTGCCTGCACAGTACACAAGAGCCCCCTCTCCCTTTTTTAGGTAAGACTCAAAAGGAGCTGCTCAAACACATGAAAGGACAACCCCTCCCCAAATCCCCACAGATGTTCCCGCGCTGTCACAGTCAGAATTTACCCCGTGCTCTCCCGATTCTTGAACAATGTACTCACAATCTCATCTCCTGGCTTGCAGCTGTCCACCAGATCAGCGAGAAGAATGGCATCCTTGGAGCGGGGCAGCCTGCCTGCAGCCACCTTCCCAGGGCTCTCCTGGATCTTGATGCGCTGGTAGTTCTGATAGACCGTCTGCAGCAACAAAATCAAAGTTACCCAGCAAGTCCAGCAGGCACCAGCACGGCTTTTCACAGGCACCTCAGAGAGAAGGGCTATTCAAAGACTTACTGTACTTCAGTTAGAAAACTATGGACATGGGAGCATGGAGGTTGTGGGGAGCAATTCCAGGGTATGACAGGCAATAGTGGGGACAGGAAAGCACTTTGCTGCATGTCACCATCTCACTGTGTTTCAGCCTCCACAGTGTTGGCCCACCCAAATACTGGAGCAGTTCCTGGGAGAAGGATGCTCCACTTGTGATTGTTAAAGGTATCAAAGAAAAGAATGAAAAGTCAGCAGCTCTCCACATCAATGATTTTGCTCTCTAGTTTCCTTAGCTGACAGATCAGGACAGACCCAGCCTGGGAAAGAGAGTTGGACAGCGTGTATCTGCATTTCTAAAATATGAATCAATAACTGTGTACCAGAGATGATTGTGGCAAAAAATTCAATCCAAACACTTACAGCATGGCAATAAATTACTTTCAGTTGCTAAACTGAGTCATTCAGGTCAAGAGCTGAAATGGACTTAACTTCACAGCCCCCTGGATATAGCAGAAGACTCCTCTCCCCACACTAAACTGTTCAAAGGATGGGAGCCAAGGCAGGGCTGGGAGGAACAGGCAGTGGAGCAGGATGAGCAGCCAGCCTCATCCAGGCAAGCACATAATCTCTTACCTCTTCCATGTTGATTTCAAAGGGGCCAAGAGACTGACATTCGGGGCAGGAACCAGGTTTCACCTCCTGGTTCTGCGACTGGAAAAAGGGTCCCAGGATGAAGTTGCACTTGCTGCAGTTGTATTTGACCATGCTGAGCTGAGGGAGGACCCCTGTGCAACTTGTCACCACTCCACTGGTCCGGATCAACTGATTCAAGTGCAGTTGCCTGAGGAGAGACAGATACACTGGATGCCTGCAGGGCACAGACAGCAAAACACCCTCCAGAAATACTTTTGCTACAAGGCACAAGTTCACCTTGGGGATGCTGAAAGTTCATCCCTAGCATGATTATTTTTCCTGTGCTAAGCTCAGCTATCCTGTTAGACTTGCCCAGAGGTTTAGCTCACAGGTGAGTCCTGAGCACCCCAAAGCCTAATGCAGGCCCCACAGCCGCTGCTGCTCTTACCTGAGTGACCGCAGCTCTTCCACCAGAGGGAGGTGGGAGATACGGACATGGATCTCCTGAGCAATACGATCATACTTGGGGTACATGGCCAGCACCACTTCCTTGGCCGCTTCATCAAAGATCTTCAGCATTTCTGCTGGGGCCTCTGGCAGAAAGTAGGCAAGGACATGCTCCTGGGCTGCCAGATCCTCGTAGTTCACCACCAGACTCTCTCTGTTCTCTTAAGAAAAGGATGGGGTGAATTGTAATTTCAGCCTGTTTACTCCTGAAGGAGTTTGCAAAGGATAGCCAGAACAGAAAAGCCTGTATCCTGCAGGCTGCAGTTAGCAGATCTCTGCACTTCTGTGAAAAATGTTTAAGAGGTCAAAAATTTGAAAATGGGTGGGAAAACCTTTTAAATTTATTTCTCTAACAAATTCTTCATCAGTACCAAGCTTGTGATTGTTCCTCTCCAGTTCTGCACAGATACTTCCCAGGCTCAGTGTCCCTGAGATTCAAAAGCCTCAGCCCAACACACAACTCTCTCAGAGACCTCCAGGAAACAGAAGTTAATAGGAGAGACATTATGTGTGCTGAATGGCTGGCAAAAAACCTCCTGTGTCTTATGTTCGTGGAAATGGATGAGACAAATGCCTTTTATTTCCTAGCTTTATAAAACTGATCCTGTTCCACTGCTCAAGCTTCTGCTCAATATAAAGAAGAAATACAACAAGTACAGCTACATGAGCTGTTCCTAGATGTGACAATTTCTGCTTTTAAAACTCATCAATGAACAGCCTTAATGACCGTTTCTTCTGGCAGTGCCTAGTCAGAATACAAGGCTGCAACACTGACATGGTTTCCAAAGTCACAAGGTCTATTTGTGTCCCCTCGCTGGATAATCCAGTTTCCAGTGTGAGAAAGTAACTGGTGCAGACAGCAAGTAATTGTTGTCTCTTTCAGATCACAAACTTGCAGACCACTGTCTGCTGCCCCACATATTCTTCTGCTAGCATTTCTACGATATGAATATTAATGAGGAGCAGACGCCAGGGGCCTTCTAATTAGTCAGCCAGAATCAAAGAAGATAGTAGACATGTTTCCATTATTCATTTATCTCCATCAGCATTGGGCTTTCTTAAAGTGCTGATTCAATGTCTGGAACAAAGAGGGCAGGCAGAAAAATATCCACCTCTGGATGGATCACCACAAAGTACCGTGACCCACAAAAAGAGAGAGTGCCTCTGATGACCCAGCCCTACCTTTGCACATGTCACTGATCCTCTCCTTGAAGACATTGTGCCCATGGTCATCCACATGGGTCTTCAGGAAGTTCTTGAAGCGGTGATAGATCTCAAGCCGAGGAGCTGCCATGGAAACCCACTCCCTCACTGAGTGCCCCTTCATGTCTTCCAGATTCTCAATGCTCTCAATCATGTCTTCATCCTCCTCCTCCATGCCTTCAGCAGCCCGCTCCGCCAGCCGCCTCTTCCGTGCAGGACGGTCTTCGTCTTCATCGTCACTGTCTAAGGGTTGGGAGGAAAAACTGCTCAAGATCTGGGATTCCCATCCCCACTCCTTGGATTAGTCACAGTGGGACTGCATGGGCTGTGGAAGTAAAGAGGTCACAGCCTGGGATACAAACCAAGAGACATCTCAGGCCCAGCCTAAATCCGTTTCTAGATTTGCTCCTACATTTTCCACAACACAGCTTTTAAGGGTGTGAATAGGAAGAGTCGTATGCAACAGCACACATTCAAGCCCATTAATGCATTGACCAAGGAACGAGCTTAAAGTGCATTAAAGGCCCTTCCATCCAGCCCACAAAAGTCTGTACAAGAGCACCAACACCAACAAACTCTACAGCACATGCTTGGTAGAATCCCAACCCTTTGATACAGGCCCAGGATCCTAACTTTTTTTTAGCAGTAACCAGAAGAACACCAAATGAGTTCCTAGGGAACTCAAAGGAAAGGGATCATGCACCAGGGAATCCAGCCAAGCCCACAGCCAGTGATTTCACTAGGAGCCCAGATACACTGGAGCTCTAGAGACCTCCCTGCTAACCTGAGCGTAAAGAGCCAAGTTCCCCCCAAAGGGCTACGTTATCATCAAGCACACAGGGTGGCACAGCTGGTACAGCTCATTGCACCTACCGTAGAGCAGCCCCCTCCTCATGCGGCCCATGCCCTGCTCCAGCTCGCGGTCCCGCTGCCTCATCACTCGCTCGGCGGCTTCCCGCTGGCTGGCAGTCAGCTCCTCCACATCTTCATCATCCAGGGCCAGGCCCTCTGCTTCATACACGTCCAGCTCCGGGATAGGGCGGTAGTCCCTAGCACACACACACAGAGCAGGGCATGAGGCCAGGAAAGCAATTCTGCAGCCCTTCTCCAGCTACTGCTGGGCAGGTGTCAGGAGAGCTGCTCTGCAGCAGGACAGAACTGTTGAGCAGGAAGGCACTTCCCAACAGAAGATGGCCTGCAGTAACGGGCCCCAGCTCCCCTGTTAGGAACGCCAGCATTCAAGCCTCTGTGTTGTGAAGTTCAGCTTGCCGGCGGGCCTGGCTGAGTAAAACAACATTAAAATTCATGCCTGCAGGAGTAAAGAGCTGGGCTGGATGCACATCACGGATCCAGGCAGATCCTGGTTTACCCACCCTGGAGCATGATGGCACTTTGCTCAGTTCTTCTAGGACTCAAATGACACCATACTCTGACCTTTCTCCATTGCCCAGCAGTTCTTCAGGCCCCTCACCCCAGCTATCAGCACAGCAGAGGGATCCCACAAGGCCTGAGAGCCCCCTCCACGTCGCTGGCTGCACTGACATCCCCAGCACTCCATCGCCGGACACAACCCCCCCCCGGACGATTTCCTTACCTTTCCATCCCTTCCCCAATGAGCTCTTCCCCTTCCTCCTCCTCTTCGGGGAGCCCCTCGGTCCCCAGGAGCCCTTCGGACTCATCCTCGAAGGGTGGCAGGTCCCGACCGGGGCTGGACGTGAAGGTATCGCCACGGCGGGAGCTCCGCACGGGGCTGGTCACCACCGCCTGCGACTCGGAGGAGTCCTGCAAGGTCAGGAGGGGGATGAGGGCAGGGGACCGCGGGGAGAGAGGGGCTCAGTGCCTCCAGGGGCCTCTGCGATGCGGGCCGCGGTCAGAAAGGGCGTATGGATCACCGATGAGTTATAATAATTAGCCCTTCTCGCAAACGACAATGGAGAGGGGGGACGGGGTAAACCCATCCTCCGAGCGCAGAGCAGCCGGAGCGGAGGGAATGGGTCCGATCCTGCCCCGGCCCAGCTCTCTCCTCTGCAGCGCCGAGCACGCGGGAAACTTCCCTCGGCGTTTCGGGAGCACCGCCGAGAGCACTCCCACTGTCCCCCCCACTCCGAAATCCTCTCTGGACCCCGCACGGCCGCAGCGCCAAGTGTCCCGTGTCCCGTAACGAGGAAGACCCGAACCCCGCTAGGGTGGCACCCCGGCTCCCCCAGCTCGGCTCCCCCGGCCCGGCCGCTCACCGCCATCACCGCCGCTTCCCGCCCCGCCGGATTCCGCGCGAAAACCGACCCACGTGGTCAGAAAAGCGCGCGAAACCTCATGAATAATGGATAGACTGGGAAGGGCCCCGCCCTCTTGTGAATATGGATGAGGCGGGGGGCGGGAGCCTGGAGCGGGAGGGACTCAGGGCCACCCCCAGCCACCCCAAGGGGGCTCGGAGGCTGGTCGGCGTCACTGGCTAACTTTGGCAAATATTTCCCTCTGGGCTCGAGGGGTGTCCTCCCGCCGAGAACCCGAGTCACGGGAGAGCTCCCACTGTGAATTCCCCTGCTCACGTCTGCCTCTTTGTCCGCTAAAATCGAGCCTGGCTTGACCGGGTTTGTCACTGACCCAGCTCAACCACCTTTGTTCTGATTCTCGCTGAAACGACAAGAGGTGGGAAAGAGGTTCTGTCATTTTGCTGGGGTTTTTTTGTTGTTTTTTCCTTATGTTAGCCCGGATGTGCTAACAGTAACAGGGAGCTGATCGGAACTGTTCGAGAGACACATCTGTCTCCCCAGCTGTCAGTGCAGCAAGCAAATGCCATTTGGGAGAGGAACTGAAGAAGAGCACCTGTCCCGTAGAGACTGGAAGAGGAATTTAGAGAGACAAAACAAGCAGCGGGCTGATGTTTGGCAAGGAAGAGGAATGCTTCCTCCCGGGCCATAGGATCTTACATAACAGCAGGTGGTTTGGACTTTTGAGATCTGCATTCCCTGAAGGGTTTCTGATCACTATTTAGTATCGGGCTATTTCTGCTCTTGGCTGCACTTGAGTGTGGGACAGTGACCCTGAAACAGGAGATACCAGAAGCAAAAGTGACCCAAGAGGCAGCTGACAGTCTAAAATGGCTCTTCCATGAGCCCAGATAGATGATTCAGGCTTGTACTGAATATAGCAAAGGAGGAGCATCATGATATAAATAGAAGAGTGGCTCAGCCTCTTCTCTGTGGCACATGACAGAGAGACGGCTGGTGCTTGGAGTGAAGCAGACACAGGGACACCCCCAAAATGCCCCCACTTGTAGACTCCTAGAGACCACCATGGGCTCAGTGGTCTTAGAGGTCACAGAGTCACAGAACCATGAAAGTTGGAAAAGATCCACAAGGTAATGGAGTCCAACCGTTAACCCAGCCCTGCCAAGTCCACCACTAAAACATGGCTCTAAGCATCACTTCTCCATGGTTTTGGAGCACTTCCAGGGATGGTGAATCCACCACCTCCTTGGGAAACCTGTCCAATGCTTGGGCACCTTTCCAATGAAGAATTCTTTCCTAATGTCCAGTCCTTTCCAACCTAAATGATTCTATGGCTTAAGAAAGGGCAGCCCAAGACCTGGCCAAGGTGGTGCTATCATCACAGATGATACACTGTGATGAGCCAGTGTCACCACAGGGTGCCACTGTCTCTCCAGGCAGCAAACAGCTGGATGGACAAACAGCTTTTCTGTCCATCCTTCCTGGAAGACCACACACCAAGTCCATGTTTTCACTGCTAACTTTGGGTGCCACCTACAAGTGGTCCTGTGCTTGAGCTGGGGTGCTCTGTCTATTTGGCAAGAGCTGAGCTTGGGCAGCTAAAGCCACCCCTAAAATTAGGCTGCTACCATGCATGGGACAGGGCTCCTGCTACACTGGAGACATGGACTGGGGGAGTGAGAGGGCTGAGATGCAGACAGGGCCCAGGCTGCTCACTGGGGTGACCTCTCCTGTGCACCAAATCCCTGAATATCCAACCATACCACTAGGATTTTGCAGACTCGTGCTTTCTTGAAGCACAGGAAGAGCCCTAGGGACTAAATCCCTCTTGAAAAAAAAAGGGCAGAGATACAGGAGCGCAGCTCAGGTGGTATCATGTGATGCAAATTTACGCCCAATAGTAGAAATCAGTAGGCTGGTAGAACAGCTCTGTAACAAGACAGGCACATTTGTCCCTGCAGTTGCTCAGCACCTGAGCAGCAAAGCAGTTTCAGATGAGAAGTAATATCCTGTTCAACAGACTGATTTAATAAAAACTAAAAGAGTATTTGAGATAAAATGTCCCAGAAGAGGGGAATTTGGGGGGTCTCCCGACCATGAAACAGCTCGTGGATCTGGTGTCCAAAATACTGGGCTCTAGCCTCAAACTGAATCAGATGGGAGGAGCAGGTGGATTGGAAAGCAAAATCTCTCCTTCTGACGCAGTTATGTGGGAGCCAACACATTCAACTATTTAGTGCCTGAGACTACATGTGAGAAGACATGGATTTTACTTGTCTGCTGCTACCAAGGCACTTTTTAGGCAGAAACACTCCACCTCTTTAAACAGAAGTGTCTCTTCTGTAACTCAAAGGTCTTGGTGTCAGCCAAGCCTTTGAGCTTGGATCCATAAATGGAATGCGTCAAAATGTTGCAACATGTAATTAACCTGCATGACGGTGTGAGATGAGACAAACTGAGGACTGGCTTCTCCACATGTCATTCCAAAGGCATGATACCAGCATGAAAACCTGTCTCAACCCAGTGGAAATCAGAGGAATAGGGCTGAGGCAAGCGAGTCTCCAGGTACAACCCCTTCGTGAGGCTTGCTGAGGTGTAGCTGGAAATTTTCACCTGAGAAGAGGATCAAGCAGATTTAAGATGAGGGAGATTAATGTGTGAGGAGGGCCTGGAACTCTCTGTATGTGGTGTTTGCTGGAGCAGAACGTGCAAACTTGACCAATGTATGCATCTTTTAAAGAGGCGTAGGCTCTGTACTGCAAACTTCAGCTTAGCAAAAGCCTTGCATTCCTACAGAAGCAAACCCTGCAGCCACTGGTGAACCACAGGAAGAAAACCATGCCAGAGTTTATCTTCCAGTCTGTCCTGGGTTGAAGTATA